>JASPKZ010001196.1:957500-1115000 GCA_030220185.1 Diploptera punctata
AATTATACAAGACAATGACAGTTCCTATTATTACGTATAGATCCGAAACATGGACAGTGATAACACAACAATCTGCCAGAATACAAGCTGCTGGAATGAAATTCCTCATACAAATAGTAGGATATCAAAGAACAGTCAAAAAACACAACATAGAAATAAAACAACAGCTAAAAGTGGAGGAAATAAACACAAAAATAGTGAAATGCAGAACAAACTGGAAAAATCACTTAGCAAGGGTGACTGAGAATAGAATACCAAAAGCAGCATACAACTATTCACCAAGAGGAAGAAATAGTTTGGGAAGACCAAAGAAAAGATGAAAACAGCAGCAATTTGGAGTCGGAACAGGCTTGTAAATAAACTTAAACCGTGACGAAGAAGAAGAAATAAAGTGCGTTAGTGCTAAAGAAGATAGACCAATGGACGGGAGAAGAGCAAGAGGAAGACCAGCCTAGAGATGGATAGTCAGTTTATGCACATCAAATACGTCTTCCTCTGAGGAGAGATTTGGGAAATATACAGGATAATCCTACAAATAAAGAATAAGAAGTATTAGTTTATAATGTGCCCATTATTTTCTTAATTTTTTCCACATTAAATTAGGAAGATATGCGTTTAAATGTTGAATGGTTAATACTGTTTCATATATAATGGCATTGTTTTATTATTCCCATCTAATATTCAATTTTTGTTAAATTAATTACATTTTATATGAAATTTGTTACGTGTCATTTAATTAAATGTTCTTTTGACTCGTGATATGAACAAAGCAAGGAACTTAATGAAAACAAAAAGTGCGCTCATTTTGTTCAATTAGCTAATGAAAAACATTTTTTTATTATCGGAGCTAAAAAAGGAGAAAAATTGTTACGTTCATTTCCATAGCATTAATGCTTTTGTGTAGCATATTTACTTTTTAATATTTAGTATGAATGTGTGTGAATGGTGTGAGGTCCTGATATTGAGCTGGTGACTCATTCAGGGGTCCTTCTTGTCCTTGTGAGGTCAAAAAAAGTATGTTGTTATCCACAGTTTAAAATCCCTCACGCACAGATCATGTCACAGTAAGGACGGGACGGAGTGTGCCACGAAAACGACCAATAAGGTGAGAGGTTAAACCGCGTTAATGGAATGGGGAAAAAAAATTAATTGAATAACTAGTTAAATAAAAAATGTAGGAATGATGAATTTGGTTGAGATAATTAAATTCCAATCTTAACCAGGCAGAATTATGCTAAAAGCTCTAATCATTTAAAACCTAAATATGAATTCGGGATCTTCCGAATACAAGCGCCTGAATCAGTATTATATGAGTTAACTCGTTCAGTTCAATAACTTATAATCTACAACATAGGAATGTATCTGTTTTTACACGCTTTATATTAGCTTGACCTGTATTTATCTATCTATCTATCTATCTATCTATCTATCTATGTAACGGAATCTTTCAACGCGATTTTCACCCACTTAAAATCATTGGATCGACTTGAAACTTTGTATACTTGTATAGGACCCGTGACAATACAATAATTTCATATTTATTTTCTAAAATCCTGACCATAATCATCAGAAAATCAAAAAAAGAGTTTTTGTATCAATGTAACGGAATCTTTCAACGCGATTTTTTCCCACTTACAAATATTGGATCGACTTGAAACTTTGTATACGTGTAGAGGACCCGTGACTATACAATAATTTCATATTTTGTTTCTAAAATCCTGGCCAGAATCATCCGAAAATATAAAAAAAATTAAAACTGGTATAATAGGTTGCGGACTTGTCGAGTGTTTATTCAATCGTTGTAAGAGCTCAGTTGGTAGAGCAGTGAGCTCTCAGTGGTACCCTATATAATTTCAGTAATCCATACGTCGCTGGTTCAAATCCGGCTGGGAGGGTTTTTTTATAGAAGAGTATTACTTTTAGCTCATACTACAAGAGTATCGAATTTAAATATATTTACATTTTTATCTTATTCTGTAAAATATTAAAACTAAAAAATAAAAAATAAATAATAGTTTTAAAAAACTAAAAGAACACGCTTTATTAGAAAACTAAAAAATGAAAAATAATTTTAATTTCCAATACGCTTGGGATAAAATAAAGTGGTCAACAAAAAAGCATCTCGAACACATATAGAATAAAATTAAAGTTATCAACAAAAATAAAATAATTTTACCATCAAAAGCGTGGGTGCTTTTTATGATTTTCACATTTTCTTCTTAGATAGCTTACTTTTACCAATATCTGTTTATTATCAAATATATTAATTGATATAGAGCACCCCACGCTTTTGATGGTAAAATTATTTTCTTTTTGTTGATAACTCTAATTTTATTCTATATGTGTTGGAGATGATTTTTTGTTGACCACTTTATTTTATCCCAAGCGTATTGGAAATTAAAATTATTTTTCATTTTTTAGTTTTCTAATAAAGCGTGTTCTTTTAGTTTTCAAAAACTATTATTTATTATCTTTGCTTACATTGAAAGCTCTCACGTCAGAGGAAATCTTATTAAAATAAGACAGTCATTACGTTGGATATCTTGGGAATATAATAAACCTGCCTATACGTTTCCAAAAGGATCTTCTTATATGGACTAGTTGGTGATCTGAAATGGACTGGCATGCTTCCTCTGAACTGATATTCCATATTGTCTGAAGTGGTTACTTCCGTGTTTCACATATCTCCATAAGAAATATTCCAATTATTATAAAAAATTAGCAGTAGCAGATGTCAACTTTCACACGTTTGTAACACGTTAACCAATAGAGATAGCAACCTCATTGCAACGGCAATGTATTTCTTTTTCAATGACACTTCGAACAAAGGAAATAAATGTGTCATGATCAATTTAAAATAATGAAGTACGAAGCCATAACTTAAAGACGAATAAACATCAAAATGTGCTGAGCATCTCCGCATGGAGACACATCAACATTCACATGTTTCCACAATTCGTTTCACATTAATGTTTACAGATTTGATATAATGAGATGAAACATGATTCATGAATCACCCTGTATATATATATATAATTTGAATATGGGACTTTAACTATCATAGGGACTTTTATAAATCTTGAGTATTTGTTCCAATAACATGTTTTGGTGTATTCTTTAACTCCAGCCATCTTCATACGAGTCCAGTATTAAATCTTAATTATATTATTTCATCCCAAAATGATCTCTAATTATTAGAACCCGAATTTTTATGTAGTATCAAATTGACAAACATGTACATAAACATGTAGCAAAATATAGTAAACTTTGTACTTAAATATGTAATATTAAATAAATATGTAATTAAGAATTATACATGAGTATTAGGTGATTTTACTCACGATTGATCCCCATGTAATATGTTTAGCTCCTGTTGCTCCAACGTACTCTAGAGTAGTTATTTTTCAAATTGTTAACCATAGTTTAATATTTTAAGCACAGCACAAACTTCACTTTTCCGTTTTAATATCTTCTCAATATTTGAAGTGTTGAGCCTAATACACGCAGGCTCCTAATTGCCATGCACAACATGTTTAAATTTATATACAGAAAACATTCTAGAAACTTCTCCTAATACACTATTGAAGAAATTATGTAAAAGTAGCACAGATTGTTTATTTCATTGCACATTGCACTATGAGATACGTTTCCATGTTTTCCGGAGTTAATGGTAGACATCTTGAGAGATAAAATGTCCTTTAGTTTAAAAAACGATCGTTCTACATCGCAAGATCTCACAGGGATATACTTATATAAAGCCATTTCCCCTGGAGATATGCCCAACGGAGATAGTATCTTGTATGTAATGCGGAACGTTGGATAGCCGGAGTTTCTATCAATTACTTCCTGGAGCTTTCGGAAACGTTGATTCCAACTCCTCATTTTACAGAAGGTAGTTTTTTAACGTTCTCCATAATATTCATGAATTCATGCAGGGAAAGTCTTGAAGATTCCAAATTAGTAATCTTCTCTGGAAGTGAATCAAAATTGCCTACATTGTATGAAATTGAGCATTCCATTTTAGGTTCCCTGAAAGCAGCGTGAGCGACACGTACTGAAAAATCAGACTCTGACGAGAACATTTCAACTAAAGACTTTACTGACTCAAAATGTTCAGCACAGTAGTTCACGGCTTCTATCAACGTAACCCACATTGTAAGCACTGGCTCTGGAGGCAGAGGTACATTTAACAATTGCTGTTTGTAACACTGAACTCTTTGAGGAGCTATCACTAAAACGTTTTTGTGTATGAAATAAGTGCAATAACTTGAGGAACGTTTCTTCTTATTTATTCAGCCATACGTTGGAGAGCATGAGCGAGACATGTGAAGTGTATTAAGTTTGGTTAGAAAACTTTGAGAGCACTTGCAAATTTCAACATACATGTCGCACTGTCGGAGAATAAAACTAGTACATTTTCCTCTTGGACTCCATTAGGCCACAGCATATTCAATCAGTCATTAATGAATGATTCGTATGTGCTAAGATTTTGGAGGCAATAAAAATGGCTTGGCGGGAGCTTCAGGGTATAATTTTCCCTCGATGAGATTGGCTATACAGCGACCCATAACGTCCGTAGTCTCATCCACAGCAATCTATAAGCAGGAATCTTCTATTTTCCATCTTAATTCTTCCAAGATTTCTGGGTAGCAGACAAGGTAATTTTTCCGTAGTGCAGACTCTTCTGGAATTGGTCGCTGGCAGTATTTCTCCAAGACAGAGCGATATTCTGATACTTGTACTTTGTGCCATGGGTTATGTCTGCTGCTACCATTGGCGAGTTTATTTTATTGTGTGTGAGTGGTTGTAAGAATGAGCATTTTTCGAATAAAGTAGGTTCATGGTAAAGTTGCGTCAGTAGAACTGAGTTCCTAGAAGAATGACGTTCTGTAATGTAATTCCAATGTGTTGTTTCATATTGACGACCTCATTGAACAACCTATTTTCTTATTTACCAGAACGTGGCACACTAGAATTTAACAACAAGAAGTTAACATGTCCAATTTAATCAATGATTTTGATTTTTCGGTAAGTGAAGTTCCTATTGGCGCTATTCCCGAATCAAAAGATAAAGTTAACAATAAACGTCTCTGGCCTACGTTGAATAGATTTGAATATATTTATTTATTTAGCCTGGTGGAGTTAGCCTTCTCTTCCAGACACCAGGACAAACATAATGCTACATTTAAATACAAAAAAATACAATAATAATATATACTAAACAATTAATTATCTGTCAAAGTGAACAATAATGGAAATAATGTCTAATAATACGATCAAATTAATTACAATTAAAATTAAACTAATGAAAGGATGTATAAGATGTATAAGAATCTACTATACATAAAAAGAGAAGAAACAAAAAATACAAAGAAAGTAATAAACTATAATGAATTAATATATTGCTTATATACAAGGCAATAGATAAATACATTGACAAATTTTAATACCACCTTTAATAAATAACGAAGAAACAAATTATTATTTGTTAAAAAAGTAATATTGGCGAGTTGTTTCTCTTAATAATTTTATTTTCAATTTGTTTCTCAAATATGGTAAAGTTTGGCAGTCTCCGTCATAGGGTGGAAAAGAATTCCGTGTTCTAGCAAGAGAAACTGTACACGATTTCGAGTTATATGTAGTGTGACGAGGAGAGATATAAATTACAATGTGCTGAAGGGATCGGATATCCAATTTATGAGTATCAGAGAGTCAAAGCGGTGTGATAAATAATAAGGTAATGATGTGTGAAATATTTTATAGAGAAGACATACGGAATGGATGGTTCTACGATCTTGTAGACGAAGCCATGAAAATTGTTCCAGGGATGGTGTAACGTGATCAAATCTGCTTATATCACAATTAAAACGTATTGAAGAATTATGAACACGTAGAAATCTTTGGTTAAGAAACAGTATTTAAGTCAGTAAAAAAGAGTATCACAATAATCAAAATGGGGCAATGCAAGTGTTTGTATTAACATTTTCCTTAGAGCAAACGGTAAAAAATTTCTTATACGATTTACTAGATGGCTTCTCAGAGAAATAATAACTAATTAGTTAATTATATCAGAACGCAATGCAGTCTTGCCAATGTTAAAAAAAGGCAGTTTAATTGTAGGTCTATTGGCCGGGGCGGCGGTATAAAAATAATTGAAATACTGTATATCAACAATGGATAGATACAGGAAGTGAGTGACCTCAGGACCCCGAAATGCGAAGTGGCGGTCATGTTTCTTTAACCACAAGGCTCAATTAATGATATCGCCAGATTCTTTGACATTCGAATAACATGTCACCGCTTCAACAATAGTCACTTTATTGCATTAATTACTGGTACTAAGAGAAGAAAAAATATGTACGCAAATAGTTGTAGATAAAGTGGAAAGAAAATAAAAAAGAAACTTTTGAGCTAAAATGCAAAAACAAAAGTTATTTTTATGTAGCATTGTGTGAAATATGTCATATTCATTAAAATATGTAAAAATATGCAAGTTGAAATGAAACTTGCATACTGCAATGTTCAAGCTTCAATTAGTAAACATTTTCTGTTTCCGTATGTCTACATATAAAGGATTAAAGGTATCCCACTACGTATCTCGGGAGGCCCTTGGGGTAGTAGGGGGTTAAGGCTCCCACTTTTTCTAGACAATCGGCACTTGATGTCAGCCGGGTTGTCAGCCCTGCGTGACGACCGCCTTTACCCCCAGAACAAGCATCTGGTACTCATTTCCGTTAGAGGCTGAGTCGACCCCAGGGCCATAGTGCCGTCAGAAGGTTTTAGTCAGTTTAAAAATCCTGACCCACCGGGACTTGAACCCTCGACCTTCCGACTTGTAGCGAAGTGCCTTAGAATATGTAATTACATAAGAATCCGGGCTCTACTAGAATTATTATTAAATTAATCTCCTAATTAAACAAAAATGCACACTCATGTTTCCTATAACAAAATAACAACTAAGATTATTTCGTGTAAATATTTACTACCTTTTTTATTCGAGGCCAAGGGATTTTTTATTCATTGCACAATTTGTATCTAATTATATAATTAATTAGCGCATTAATTAGCACTTCTTACAATATTGTTAAAGCGTATCTTAACATAAAATAAATTTCAAACTATTGAAACTCTAAATTATTTATTTTTTCCAAATGATCCAGGTTGTTATTTTGATATTTCTGTTCTTCTCTTCACGCATGGCGTACTTGTAACCCATTTCAGAGGTTGGGGCGCCTATAAGGCGGGGATACGCTGTCCCGATGATATGAGAGTTGATGATGATGGTACTGATCGCCAGGAGAGGCCTTAAACTAAACTTAAGCTAATTAGGCGAATATGATAATAATGATAATGATGGCCAGATGGTGTTTGGGGGCCGTTTGAACCTTTAATGGTTCCTGATATTTATCTTATAGGTGAGCAAAAACCCTGAAAAAACCTCCCCCAGAAAACTTATCCCGAACGGAGATCGAACCCACGCCCGCTGCGTGACAAGGCAACATGCTACCTCGAGACTACAGCGATGGACAACTCAAAATTCTAATTTGTGCAATGCAGGCATCTAAAGCACTTAATAAAAATATTTATTGAAGTAATATCTCAATATTTTCTTTTGTATTTTATATAGGCCCCTACATTAGACAAGGATGGACTACCAGCAATATAATTTATCTTTCTAGAATACATTTTATTGTTAGTTTTAGTCTTAATCTTAACTATCATTAACTGATTGTATTATAGATCATAACATAAAAGATATAATCTTATTGGTCAGAACTTCATGTAGTATTTAATCTTAGAGTTCATTATGATTGTTATATTCTGATGTGTCCACCGCTGTGGTCTCAAAGTAGCGTGCTGCCTTGTCACGGAGCGGGCCCGGGTTCGATCTCCGGTCGGGGCAGTTTTCTGGGTGAGGTATTCATCGGGGTTTTTCCTCACCTGTAAGACAAATATCAGGAAAACTTTAAGGTCCAAACGGTCCCCGAAATCATATGGCCATCATTATCATCATCATCATCATCATCATCATCCTTCACTGGTGTGGAAAGCAACGGGAAGCTACCACACCTACTATTCCCTAGTAAAGCCGCAAGCATAGCATGAAAATGTTATGATTGCAGTGAAGGACCTGTCTTCGGGCAGAATTACTATCGATGGATATTCTGATGTAATAAATGTTTGTCCTGGTGAATGGAACAGAAGGCCACATGGCCTTAACTCAACAAGTCTAAATAAATAAATAATAAATTAGTATTAATAAAAATATTTAATAAGTTACTCTACAAAAATTAATATAAGTTAGGCTTAATTAGTTTCGTCGTGAGTTTACGTAGAGTTTTAAGGTTTTATTTGGCGTGACTTAATGTTCCATGTTTTAAAACTCTGTTATATCTCGATTTAAAATTCTACATTATGCTCAAAATGTACGAGTACTATTTTTTTTACATATTTCAGTGTTGTTCCAGAAGTACAAGTCTTAAAGAGAAAATCCGCATCAAGTTTGTTTTGAAGGAGATTCTTTACAGTTGAAGTGGTGTGTCAAAACTGGGAGATTTAGGTGTTAGCTAGTTAGTTTTACCCTTCTGTTGCCGCTACGTAAATCAGGGGGATTTATCACCACCACCTTCTCCGTCTCCCCAACATGTGGTCTCCTCAGATACCGCACAAGTACCTGCTGGAGACTACAGTATTTCCAGTTAAAGCCGAACACGATAATACAGTTTTTTTTTTTACTTTCTACTTATCGTTAACATAAAAATGGTTAAACTACATGCATACAAATGGCGCTCTAAAAATAGATTCCCCTTATAATATATTTACATATCGTAGTCCCGCGCCGTAGCCGAGCGATTAAGGCAAGGAGGTCTCGGGAACCGTTTGGAACTTAAAGTATCCTGACATTTATCTTACAGGTGAGGAAAACCCCGAAAAAACCTCACCCAGTAAACTTGTCGCGAGCGGGGATCGAACCCGAGCCCGCTACGTGACAAGGCAGAACGCTGTCTCGAGACCACAGCGGTGGAGTATACATATAAACTTACAACGATTGTGATTGTCTTGGATGATGACGTGAACGAGAGAGAGGTGTCATGAAGTTAGATGAGCGATGTTTATATTTTATTTTATCCAAAATGGTTTCCAAACTTTTCTAAAATGTAAAACAGTCATTTTGAAAACATTAAGTTCTATCAGGATCGTTTTAATTATGAACCTAGAATTAATTTATGTTAGTCCGCGATGGACTAGCGGTTATGCTCCTTACCTCCGGTCCCGAGGGTCACGGGTTCAAACCCGGTCGATGGATTTTTTAGGATGGAAAACTCCAAGGAGCAAGTCTTCCGGGTGAGACTTTAAGCCGTGATTAAGATTTTCAGGCTCGTAAAAGATCCTTAAGCCTGAATGAAAAGGCCTCTAAGCAAAATTTACCGAATTTTCCCGTCCTAGTACTACCTTGGTTTTCTAGATGTCCGTATGAGGCGGAACGCTGACCACGGACCACTCAAATGACATCTATACGAAAACAAGTGTAACTAAATTAGTATGGTTCAAATTCTTCCCTGTAAGGAGCGAGCGCCTAAATCTCTGTTAAGGGAAACATGGGCTTACAAGAAGGTTTAAATTCACGTAACAAACATAACCTTTGTGAAACTTAATGATATGAACTTAATAATGGTTACACTAACATGTTCAGACTTTTAATCGGCTTGTGAATACGTGTTTCAATTGATACTCTTCTCGATGAACAAGATAATAGTTTTAACCTGTTAATTGTAGAATTAACAATTTGTTTACATGTAATGATGTTTTCTGTAATAATGATTACTTGTTAAGAAAAATATTTAAAATACAGTGTTCTTGATTCACAATATAAATAGTGCACTGGTATTAGATACATTATCTCATAGTAACCAGGTTAGTTCCTAACTTAAATTTGTGGATCCAGATTAGTAATCGTACGCTAAAATCACATAAAAGTCCAGAAACCACCCCTAATCCCTCTGAGAACCCTCTAGCCCAAAAACCCATAGACGCTACCAAAGCTACCAAACGTACGGAGTAAACCTCAAGGAACCAATTAAACAATAATATCGGCCCTCTATCTTAATAGTATAAAGCCCCTCAAAGTCAAGAAACCCCTAATCGTAACATTTTACTTTATAAAAGATCGTATTAAGATTGTTCAATATTATCGCGGATGGCCGTAGCGTAGGATTCACATAGTATCTCTTTAAATTAACTACACACATGTTTACACGAAATTTCCAAATTCACTTCATAAATGTCACAATAATTCACTGATTTTTCACAAATAATTTCCTGATAATAAAGACTCTTACTTCACAGTTTATTTGATATTCCATTTCTTTATACTCGCTGACGGTTTAACGTAGAACGTATTCTTGTGTTCGCTCTTCAGTTCACTAGTTTCCTAGTTCAACACTACTGGCTAATTCTGCCCCTTGTAACCTTTTATAAATGCAAGGGTAGAAACAGTCTGAAATTTCAATCGAAACTTCTCTAGTGGAACCCGAGAGTAAGATAGTCATATTCTTCTGTAATCGATTCACCTGGAAAATGATTTCTCCAGAGATAATGTGGAGAGATAGTTTGCTGGCTTCGCATGTCCAAAATCAGTCTTCTTGGCTTATGCGAAGCCCTGCTGCCGCCAGCGAGATTCAAATTTGGTAATTTTAGCAACGGATCACAATGATTCACAATATTTTAAGCCGATATTTACATTACGTAAGTAGGCATATATTTTTATTTAGTAACCACGTTACATTGTTTTTCTCTTTCTAGTCTTTTTTTAAAAATATTATATAGGGGTTCTCTTCTATCATGTAGCCTATCATAATTTGTAGGCCTACATATTTTATTATTAACATTAATGTTAATTTTAAAATTACCATAATGTTTTGAATGGCACTTTTTCTTTTTTCTTGTCAGATTGGCTAAGTTTTTATTTAATATCTAATACTATAATTATTGTGATTTTTGTATTTTATGTTTTTTCCTGGTGAGTGGAAGGTAAGACCACACGACCTTATTACTAATATAAATAAGTAAATTAACGAACAATATTAAAATATTCAGGCTTACATTTAATGGAAATCTAATGGATTATTTTAAATGATCACCTTTGTTCAAAATCTATCATATTATAATGTGTAAAAGTATATCATAAGACTTAAAAGCATAATAATAGTCCCTTCGATTGGTTGCTGGCCAAAAAAAGAATTGAAGACTACGCCAATTTTGGAATATATTAAACAGTAACAACTAAATTGGAAATACCATCTTGAAAGAATGAGTTCAAATCGGATCCCCAAAGCTATTTATAATTATATACCAAGAGGACGAAGATCTCTGGGCCGTCCCATGAAACGCTGGAGGGAAAATTTTCTATAGGATCGTAACAGGCCTTGGCCTAATACTTGGAAGGAAGAAGAAGAATAAAAGTCTATCATTTATAATATATGGATGCGAAACATGGACTCTCACCTTAAAGGAGGAGACAATATTACGATTATTTAAGAATGAAGTTCTTAGGAAAATGTTTCGACCAAAGAGAAAAGAAGAGAGAGGCAAATGTAAATGACTACATAATAGTGAGCTTCATGATCTTTATAAGAATGCAAATATAACAGGAAGATTTAAGTTTCGTACACTGCGATGGGCAGGACATGTGGCAGAATGGGTAATAAAATAGGGACTTGAAATCTTCTTATAGGAAAACCAGAGGAAAGCGCCCAGTGGGTAGACCAAGAATATGGTGGGAGGAATAAAATTAACCATGATTAGAGGGAAGTAAATTATACAAGGAATGATTGGAAAAGATTAGCTCACGATAGGGATGAGTGGACAGATAACTCCGCGCGGCCATGAAACTATGGGTTCCAAAGTGCCACTGAGTTAGTTATAAAAGTAGTAGCAGTAGTAGTGTTTTATTTTATGATATCATTTAGATAGTTAATTATCACCTCCACTTAAAACTGAGCGTCAAATGGTCTATGTAATTCGTTCAAATGCCTCTTATTTCATGCTTGGGGTTCATTTACGTACTGCAACTCTACTACACGGTACACACAGAATCAAGTCCCTTCCAAAGGAAGTTATTTAGGAATTTTACGATCTTAAAAATCTTCAAGAATCCTGGCCTGGTTCGAACCATTAATCTAGGAATTATATACGCCATTACGACAGACCAGAAGTACAGGGTCAAATCATTTTCATAACAATTTATACATACTTTAAAGATCCAATTATAAAGAATGCCTAAATAAAATGTATAAACGTAAATTTTGGCTAAATAAATAAATATCTTAATAAATTATAATAACCTTCAATTTACAACATACAGCAGATAAAATTCCAAAGAGTCCTTTTAAATTAAATGGTCGATAGTCTATTAATAAAGTAATATTCATCTAAGTCTATTACAAATCCAAACCTCCGATGATAGGCTATATTTATATATCGTGGAGTGGCTTCTGTGCTTAAATGACCCCGATAGCTATGTCGGCGGATATTTTTGTGCCCAAAAGGTTGCCTATCTCGGACTGGTAAAGGCGATAAGCCAGACGAAAAAAGTACGTTGCTCAAAAGAGTGATGATTTTTCAACAGTAAAATATAAACATCAAGAAACGCGGACATGACTTCCACAGTAGGCCTATTATAACTTTCCGGAGGTAAAATATTCTCTCGGTCGGATCTGTAGGCAAGGACTACTTCAGGTAATCCATGGCACAGGCTCAAACATAGCGAAATGTTACTAAGAACATTGAATATCAATGCATTTTATTGTAGTAGGTAACTACAAATATTAACAAGGAGATCAGATAAATCTCTCTATGGATATAGTCGCCTTACAAGAATTCAAATGTCCAGTAGAAGGTAGTCAGGGATCAGGAAGATTTACATTATAGTATGGGAGTGCAGCGAGACCAGATTTTGGAATGGCTTCTTTAGTCAGGAAGGGGATTCTCTCAGCTATGCGAGTTGTTATATATTTGGCGATAAGATATCACACATAGTTATAAAGCGAAAACACACGATTTTGTAATCGTAAATGTACATGATGCCACATAAGTAATAGCAAGTTCAAGGCGGAGTTCTATCATGAAATGGAATATGTATTTGACATGCTCTCGCGATATCATACGAAAATTTTTTTAGGTGATTTTAATGCTAAAGTGGGGCGGGTCAACAATATGCAAATACAGACTTCATGAACACTGTAACAACTATGGACTTTGATTAGTTTTGGTTATCCCACAGCAAACAATCTTGCCAATAGCTCAACAGTTCAGCATAGGGGTGTACTTAAATAAACCTGGACGTGAACGCAAAACCTGACAGATCATGTATTAACACAGGCATAGTAGCATTATCGACGTTAGATTAATTAGAGGGATAGACTGCAATTCGGAACATCGTCTGATCAGAGTGCAAATCAGAAAACGGATATTGTTTATTAGATGACTCTGCAAATTTTGAATTTAAAAAATTGAGAAATTATGAACTACAGCAAAAATACCATATTAAAATTGCTAATGGATTTGAAATACTGGAATTTTCAGATGAAAATGTGGCAATCAAAGAGGAAAGTAATATAGAGAATGGGAGAATATATGAGATAATATTTAATTTCGAGCAATAGGTTATTTAAAAAAAATATATAAAACATTTTTATAAGTAATGTGCCACCATTGTAAACAAAATAAAGTTATAAAAAATTAAATGGTTACATGAGCCAAATGAAATAAATGTAGGACAATTAGGTGATATCAGACCCGATTTTAAATAATAGAGACAGGGAATATTTCAGAGAGAAGATTAATTATCTCGAAATGAATGCAAAAATAGGAACATCAGAGAATTAACGTAGGAACGAAATGTTTCAGGCTAGAATAAATATAATAATAAATGAAAATGTAAATATGATTGCAGATTTCTGGAACGCATTACATAGATGGAAAAATTACTTCAATCAGCTATTAAATGAATATCCGGAACAGTAAATTGAAGAGCAGGAATTACTGTTAGCAGAAATATTAGTGACAGAGCCAAGCGATTAGATGTTGAAATGGTTGTAGATATTCCCGGTCAGGACAGTCTCCTGGGAGAGATTTTTTAGGGGTTTTTCCTCACCTGTAAGATAAATGTCAGGAAGCTTAGGGCACAACGGTCCCCGAAAATCACCCGGCTATCATCATCATCCTTATAATTATCATCATTCTTCACCGGTATGGAAAGGAACAGAAAGCTACCACACCTACAGTTCCCTAGTAAAGCTGCAAAACATAGCATGAAAATGCTATGATTGCCCTCGGACAGAAATACTATGGAATGGAATATATGCAAATAAATTAATTAAAGGAAACAGCTCATATATATATATATATATATATATATATATATATATATATATTATAAACATATTTTTGACATTTGGCAATGAAGGCAAATATGATATGAAAAGAAAAAAGAATGCTTGAGTCGGGATTTGAACTCGAGTCTCTAAAGTCTGTACCTTCAGCGCTCTAACCAACTGAGCTACCCAAGAATTCCAATACAAGCATACAATTTTCTTATACATGTAGTATTCTCAATTCACACAAGAGGTAGCGGAAATTTATTCCAACTGCCATCTCGCGGCTAACATAACAGTTAAGCAAATTTTTAAAGAGAATATTTACTTTATAGCAGTAACGCTTTTATATATAGATATTATAAATATATTTTTGACATTTGGCACTGACGGCAAATATGATATAAAAAGAAAAAATATGCTTGAGTCGGGATTTGAACTCAAGTCTCTAATGTCTTTTTACTTTTAGCGCTCTAACCAGCTGAGCTACCCCAGAATTCCAATACAACAATACAATTTTCTTATACATGTAGTATTCTCAATTCACACAAGAGGTAGAGAATTTATTATATTCCAACTGCCATCTCGCGGCTAACCAAACAAGTTTAAGCAAATTTTTAAAGAGAATATTTACTTTATAGCAGTAACGGGCTTTTTATATATAGATATTATAAATATATTTTTGACATTTGGCAATGAAGGCAAATATGATATGAAAAGAAAAAAGAATGCTTGAGTCGGAATTTGAACTCGAGTCTCTAAAGTCTGTACCTTTAGCGCTCTAACCAACTGAGCTACCCAAGAATTCCAATACAAGCATACAATTTTCTTATACATGTAGTATTCTCAATTCACACAAGAGGTAGCGATAGCACCAGCAGGCCTTAGGCCTACCAGCAGATTGCTGGCCTCACATTTACTTACCACTTACAAAGGTGGATATTCATCTAGCTAGTACAGTCAGCACGTTCAGCTCCTCCAGCAATCATAGTGAGTTTCCTAAATCTGGTAGAAATTCAATATGTAATGGAAATGTCCAGTTAATGACAAATGAAGGAAATTTTGTTAGGTGGGTTAATTAATTACAAATCAAACCGATTTTTACACAGGAAGAACCAGCAGACTTTTAATATCAGATCTAAAGAACATTTAAAAAAAACATAAATATGCGGAAAGCAAATAAAATTACGCGAAATATTCAGGGTGTTTCGGAACAAGTATTACAGACTTCTAGGGGTTCAAGAGGGGACTTAGTAGAAAATGTTTTGATGAGGAACCCATATCCTGAAACCTACCATTTCGATGTAAAATAGGTTTGAAGATCGAATCACAATGAAACACTTGTGTTTTAGTATAAGTATTATAGACATCTAGGGGTTGTGCTACAGGTGCGATTCCACGTGGCGACCCTGTTGTTCGTTGCATAATGTGTACCTGCGACGCATGTTTTCATACACACACCCCACAACACCTGGTGTGTGCTCATTAATAATTTCTACTGCCGCCAGTATTTGTGAAAGTAGATCTTCTTCCGACTCGACAGGTGTAGTACCAGCACTAGCGGTTTGTAACGCTTATTCTGAACACAAGAGACACGGTATTAGCCCATTGTGTTTCAATCATTAAACTTACTTTATATCGAAATATTACGCTTCCGTACACGGGTTTCTTATCAAAACTTTATCTACTAAGTCCACTCTACAACCCCTAGAACTCAGTAATACCTATTCTGAAACACTGTGTTTAGTAAGGGAAGGACATAATGTTGAGAGTGTAGGAAACATCCTCACAATATTACACAAAGAATGGAATCCAGCCATGCTAAACATATGCATCTCATATATACTCTAACACCTCAATGCAATATTGTATCCTTCATTTTATTAATTTTGGAGATTTTATTATTTTATTAGGAATATTCCACAATACAGTGTTTCTCCTTCAACCCAAAGTCATTTGTCACCAGAGGTTCCTGTCTAAAGCATCTTCTTCCCTCAAATCTCTAGCTTCCGTACTTCTCTTCCTTCCATCCAGTTAATGTTCTCTAGGTCTGCCTCTTCCATTTCTTCCATCAGCTTTCCAATTAAGAATCTTCATTGGTATTCTCTCTTCCTCCATTCTTATGAGGCCTCCGTACCATTTCAAACGTTTTTCTTCTGTTTTTTTTCTAATATGTTTTCTTCAATTTGCATAATTTCCCGTATTGTGCTGTTTCTGTCCTTATCCCTTCTTGAAATTCTTGTCGATCGCCTCCAAAAATCCATTTATGCAGCTTGTTGGCTTGTTTTCGATATACTGTCCAGGTTTCGGACCCATGAAATAAAATTCTTTGTAACAGAACTTGAAATATAGTTTTATTCTTTCTGTATATAATATTTGTATTCCAAAGCACTGCGTTCAACATACCAATGATTCTTCTTCCATCAGTTATTCTTCTTTTAATTTATGTAGTTGAATTCTCATTTTGTATCTAAAATAGATCATAAATATTTAAAAATTGTAACATTATGTATTCTTCCTTAATTATATTTTAGCTCATCTGTTGTATCCAATGAAATATATTCTGTTTTGTTGTAATTTATCTGTAATCATAATTTTTTGTAATGTAGTTCTAATTTCATTAATGTGAATGATGCATTATCTGGATCCTGAGAAATCACTACCTGATTTTATTAATTTAGTTTATTGCTTGTCTTCGGTTCAACGTAAAAAAACTGAAGTATTTGGTTTCTTCAGAGCGAATGATTTCCTAATAATTCTGCTCTTGATAATATATCGAGGTTTCAAGAGCAGAAAGCTCCAATTGCAAATTGTTTTGGCCAGGTGGATTGCATTGTGGCCTTAACGAATGTTCCGCATTTATTGATAACAGAATTCCCGTGGCCTTTGTGTGGGTGCGGCGTTCCAACACACCTGCTCTTTCATCCTCCGCCAGCTAATTTAAATGCTTTTCAATTGATGTCTTTTATTGCACGACCGACTCTTTATGTTTCTGTCGATGCTCACATGAGCTATTTCCGCTGAATTTGTTAATGACTCGGTCGGCTCATACTAGAAATTTAATAAACATAATAATCGATTAGCTAGTTTAATTTTAATAATTCTAGCTGCCCATATTTAGGCTCTATAATAATTGCATGGATCTGTATCTCATATATATTTATTAAAGTACTACATTCAAATAAAACTCCATTCGATTAATTAAGATATATTTATAATATACCTTAATTAAACTTAAATTTTCTACATTAATTTAATAATTATTATTTATGAATTTATTATTAAGTTATTCGAGGTCCTGGTTTAAGTTAAGTGGAATGAAAAGCTGCTAAAATGACCTTGGGGTATAATTCCTACAACAGAAGGGAAAGTGAACGAAAGAAAGAATTACTGGTAATATAGAATAACACATTATCTGTTTTTTGCACGTATTCTTGATCATATTCGTGAACAAAGGAAATATTCTAGAACTATTTTTATAACACCTTCTTTTCTACAGGGAAACGTAACTTTTAGAATTCGCCTAAAGACTTTAAAGAGCAATGTTACATATTAAAATTAAAACCCATGGTGTTGATAATGTTACAGTAAATCTTGCACAAAAAAGTAAAGAAAAAGAAAAAAGCCTAACTAACCCATCGATAACCCATCGATAACCCATCTGTCAATATGGTACCACGGGGCTTTTTCACACATGGGGTTATTTCGCACACTTTAAGTATTTAGTGTCTTCCTGGAAATCTTTGGAATTTTCAAGGACAAATGACCACTTCTTTTCAACCCCTGTCTGTCTGGTATTCAGTCGTCATCTGTTTGTTTAAAAAAAGTTCTGTATTGTTGTAAAAGAAGTTTTTGTCAACCACGGTATGTATTATTTGAGCCATATACCTGCTTGAATAGTTTATACATCCCACTGTTTAAGCTATAATGTGTATATAGATTGATATAAATCAATAATTACTATGCCAATTTATAGTAAATGTTTGCAATTATCAAGTCAGTTAATTAAATTTAGAAATTATAAGTGGTTATGAAATTATACAGCTTTATTATAATGTAGTAAATGGGGGCTATTTCGTACAGAATAACAGGGGCTATTCTGTACACTTCTTAAGATATTATTCTTTCATAAAAATGTGAGTAAACTATCAGAAGTTATTTATTAAAATGTTACAGACGGTTTGCACATATAAATCTAAAGGGGCTTACCTGAAGTGGATTGAAGAAGACATGCAAATAAAAGAAACACACATTCCTCGCCGTATGAAGACGATCCGCTTCCACTTCAGTCAACAGTGAATGTGGAGGAAGATGATGTGCCGTGTTCTTTTTTGTTGTGTAAGGTATTTTTCAGAAAAATCAAAATGTATGGGAGAGTGGATCAGATGTCAGAAATGTTAAAATGTTTTCATTGGTACCTTTGGCCAGAAACAATTCACGTTCGGTAAATGATTGTAATGTTAAGTTGTGGACGGAATAGCCCCCTGTCTGTGCGAAATAGCCCCGAATAATTTTATAATGTTAAGCCACGTCATGTCTCGGATTTATATTTCTTGTTTATTAGTGTTAACACTTATGAGTTTTTAAATACTGCATATATATTTATTGATATCTCAGTAATAATAAATATATATTTTATTTTCCTTGAAAACATTTTCCCGGAGGTTATATAACATTTAAATTGATATGTGCGAAATAGCACCGGGCTACCATATTACTACTAATGATTGCCATGTATCATAGACTCTGTAAAATCAGTTTAGTTCGTCTTTACCGAATTCAAAGACATCCGAATCATCTGAACATTAAGACAAATCTGTATTGTTCACATTTATGTCTAAAGTACTGGAGGTGCAACACGCAGGAACTGTATAAATTAAGCAGATTCATCATCTAGTCCAAGTTATGTTCCTTTTTTGCTCGTTTACGATATATATTGGGACGGGATTTTTATTGGCGTATGTTACTTGGATATATGCCCCACTGTTGGGAGACATGTGGGACGGGATTTTTATATCGGATTGGTTAGGTTTGATGTCCAGGATATGTTAAATGGACAGTTTAAATGCTCCGGACTGCTCGGGTTTATGGTTCGGTAAGAGCTGGATTCTCATCAAAGGTGACGCAAGGAAGATTAAAAGTGATACGTTGATATGAAATCACTGGAGGCTGCCGTGGAGTTAACACAGCTGACTACTTTATTTTCCTAGATGTATACACTAGTCGGCCCTCCGACTGCTTTCTATAGCTCCAAAGCACAATGTAGGAGGTGATCTAGCAATGTGCCCTATTAGGCATAGGGCTAACAGCTATCTGATCTATTAGCTAACGAGCAAGTGTGCCCTGTTAGATGTAGGGCTAGCTAACAACTGATGTGCGATTCTCTTCGCGAAGAATTTATTAGGTTATTAGGTGTTTAATGATCCCGCCCACATATATGCTTTGGATCTCCTTACAAATTAACCAATTTTACAAGTTTTGGGGCTGGTATACGCCCATTCTCCATTACTGAGGGATGTTCAAACCTTCCATATATTTTTCTTATATTGGCAGAATAATTACATCTATTTTTCCTATAACGTCTTGCTAATGCCACGTCTCCGATAAAGACGTCACCTGTCATCTCAATATCTTATTGTGTAAAATGTCATCTGTTAGCTTGGGGATTCATGTCCAGTTTGACCTTGCCGTGTCTTTTGTTACAAAGAGACAGTTCGGATGCCTTTCCCCATTGTATTCGGCACGCTGCCGCTGGAAAACCCATGAGTTATACCTGACTTTTCCTGAGTAATAACTTTATGATGTATGTAATTATTAAGCTTCTTCTTCTTCTTCTGCTTCATGAAATTAGGCCTTTTGACCTGTTTTCACATCAAGTTGGATTTAATGAATCCTCCCATTTAGTAAATGGGCGTCCAACATTAAGCTGTATATATAAAAATCGTATATTATTCTAGTTATCTATTTATTTCTATTTTCATTATACTAAAAATTGTTCCCTGATTATACTTTGAATCTATACTCGGTATAATTCGGATTATTATTACTCTTTTTATATTTTGGCCTATATTACGTTTGAATAAAATACCTTTTTATTATTAGATACTGGGAAACAATGCCTAGACCTAATATCGGTACAATATTTATTTTGTTAAATTGGATAAACTCAATTTCTGATGCTAGCATATTTAAAAGTATAGGACTGAAGTGAAAACAAATCATGCATAACTAAAAGTTATTTATTTGCATAGTTTGACATTAATTTAAATAACTTCTACCGATTCATTTTTCTGTTACTTTGTTAAAATATTAAATTGAACTAATGTATATTATAGAATACATTGCGAATTAAGATGCTAATTAAATTGTATGATAGAAATTGAGTTGATACAAGCATATCAATAGCATAGTGTCCGTTTTCAGTTTTGTGTTTCGGGTAAACCCCCACTTCTAATGATTGGATTTCACCGATTTTCTGATATCTTCCTAGGTTTATTTTAATAGCATATACGTAACTTACAGTAGAGCTGGGTAAAAACCGGTAGCGATTCACGCGACGGATTTTGATCAGCTGATTAGTTGCTTCACTAACAGTGGTTGTCAAAGTTACGGGACAACAAACACACGTCACAAGTCTACCCATGTACTGGTACCATGTTCTCACGATCTCTTTACAAAATAATCTCTAACGTTAAGAATTGTTTCTGTGGTTTGCGAATTGATAGTCTTCCCACTCCTCCACGGAATTATGACACAGATAAGACCGCACTGTAATAATACTCCAACTGTATCCTCCACCACACAAGACCGTACGGACTTGACAATGCCGCTTTTTATTTCCAACCACGTGCAGCGGTCCCGCGGGTAGTGTGGCCACGCCGGATTTTAGAACAGCTCGACTGTTGTTGTAAGACACCATCCAATTATATTTGTTACTATTTTGTACCCATAATTAGTTAACTTTTATCTTTGTTTTATGAATAATTTTCCTTCATTTAAGAGGTTTACATTTCATTGAATTGGGGTTTTTATTTTTAATATTTGTTGTAAATGAACTCCTAGATCTAATAGTCAGAGTTTGTAGTTAGTGATCTCCAACTTACTTGTTTAATTGATTACTATATGCAAAGTCAACGGGAAGCTACCACTCCTATAATTCCCTAGTAAAATTGCAAAGCAAAGCATGAAAATGCTATGATTGCAGTGAAAGACCTGCCCTCGGGCACAATTACTATAGACTAGAATATGCAAAGTTTCGTTTGGATTAAACAAACAGTGTGGCCGCTAAACCGTAACGGACATATACTGTAGGCCTTTATGCATATGGGACATTCCATACGAAATCGGCAAAAAAAATCGTGAAAATTTAACTCACATCTTTAAAAGTTTAGAAATTTTTTTACAGTGAAACTTTGATATACAGAATATTTGAACCGAACTTCAGGTATTCGTTTGATGTAATTAAAGAGTAGTAGACATGTCAATTTATCGTATTATTTTAAATAGTCTCTTTTATGAAATAAATTTCTCGACGTATAACTACTCCCTCAACTTGAAAATATAGTCACATTATACATGATTTTATGCTCTATCGCTTGGAAATGAGTATGTTAATATTTACTTTTTTTCTGAATGGCCTAAATGCAATTAATATGCAATTGACCTTTCCACCAAACATTTTATAAAATAAAAAAAATACATTATTACCTAATGATCAGTTAATAGTTTGTAATTAATATTAAAGTGGTGGAATGAAAGGAAACTACCAAAAATAATTATTTTCCCTAAAATCTCCTATGTGTAGACTGCCCACAATACATTTCACGTGAGTGAAGATCGCTCGCTCGTACAAACAATGACTGAACTACTTGGTAGTAGTCCTTTTTTTATTGTTATTATCAGCATTACATTATTTTTTTATTATACTATTACTATTATTACATCATCATGATCATCATCGTGGACTAGTGGTTACTCTGCACGCCTCGCATTCCGAGGTTCGCGGGTTCAGACTCGATAGGAATCAATGGAATTTTAAAGGCGTAACAATTAAGAATGTAGCTTTCTCCAGAGGGAAGGAAGTTCGTGAGTCTCGTGTCGTAGATTTACGGTACGTACGAGAACTTCGCGCTTGAAATATGACCTCACATGTTAGTGAGCGTTATTAAATGAAACAATCTTTGTTGATATCTCTAGTGGGCTGTTAATGTTTTGCGACTTTGGCTAATGTGTAGTTTAATTAAAATTACTAAGCACCTACTAATTCAAGCCTATAGGCCTATTAAAATTATTTCCTAGAGAGCAATGTTGTAATTTTTTTAATATTCTTTACTTGTACAATACACCATATTGAATGTTGTATATTTTTGCCGATAGCCAGGGGTACCCGGAATTCCTCTCAGATCCATGGAGGTACAGATCTGAATTATTTTAAACTATTCTTATGGTATCGTACGAGTAGATTGAAACATTTTCCATTCACATAACACCAGTTAGTCTTATTCATAATGGTCAGTATAATTATATGTACACTAATAAAATAAAACACTTATATTTGCAAACTTGTTAGTTAAAACAATAAAAAATTATTTTAAATTTGACTGACACTTAAAATGACGATGTACACTAAACACCGCACTGATTTAAATCAACTATCTAGTAAGTAATCTGAACTTGAGAATTGTTGATGGCGGAGCAGATGTTTTAGGAAGACTCGCTGGTACAGCATTATTATCGTTTGTTAGGACGTGGTACGAATATTAAAACATTCGTTTTCAGTTGTAAGTGATATATTATAACAACACTATTTCGTATTAGTTTTCAGGGTACAATACAGTACACTCAATAAAAAGCTATTTTAAGATTGAAATTAGTAATTATAATAAAGATCTATACCAGTTTATTGAATTAATGATCTAAGAGTTTTTATTATAATACATTTAAATTGTAATGAAAAATTTGTAACAAAATAAATAATTTGATTTAAAGGAGGAATGAATATTACGAGTATTTGAGAATAAAGTTCTTAGGAACATTTTGGATCAAAAACAGATGAACAAACAGGTGAACAGAGAAAACTACAAAAAATAGTGAGCTATATGATATGTATAGGAAGCCAAATATAATAAGAGCAGTTACGTCTGGTAGGTTGCGACTGGCAGGACAAGTGGCACGTATGGGGGATGAAATAGGTGCTTGGAAACTTCTGGTAGGAAAACCGGAGGGAAAACGCCCAGTTGGAAGACCAAGAATGAGGTGGGAGAATATTATACATGATTTGAGGGAAGTAGATTATACAGGGGATTATTGGAAAACGTTAGCTCGGGTTAGAGATGTATGGAGACCTTGTGTCCTCGCGGCCATGTTTCTACAGGTTCGACAAAGCCAGTGAGATAATAAGTTATAAATAATTTGTTTAATAATTCACAGTAAACGTAACAGAGCTCTTTACTTCTTGCTTCAGCAATTAAATTCCATAAATAAATATCTACTCCCTAAGAATTAAAATATCGTCACTTTCATAAACAAATGGCACTGTTCCATTAAGCCAAACATATAATAATCTATTAGATATAATAATTGATTTCATTAAACACAATGTGTACATTTAGAGTTTTCACCAGTCTTTTGTAATTTTGGTGAGAGGCTGAGTTCTGCTTTGGCATTTCATTAGGTGGTACCTGGAGCATGGCTCGTCGCAAAGCTTACATCTGCAGTCCTCCTTCGGGTCGTGGTATGACGGATTCTGACATATTTTCCAGTGGAAACCATGCGCGGCGAAGCGTGTGTATAGGTATTAGATTTAATGATAGTTAAAAAAGTCACTGATGTAAAGGGATGAGATATTTCAATTAACTACGCGCGCGACCTTGGTCGTGAAATGAACCAGCTGCGTTGTGGATCCGCCAGTTTGTAATGAAAATAGAATAAAAAAACATTTATATTGTCTGAACTATTCATCCCATCAAAACGTAATTGCTGGAAATTAATCCTTATTACGGGAATAATGTCCTGTATTTTCTTCGTTTCCAGTTTTTGATATGTACTGTAATAAACCGCCATAAAATAGAAAATTGACACCCTTAAACTACATGATATCACATATATAAATATGTTTGAAACACATTTTTGCTGTTTTACTGTTTCAGATATATTAGTAAACGTTTTAGTTAATCATATTTACGATACTTTTACGTAGATCGTCATAACTATGAACCTATAAATGATAAAAATTAAATGTCGATATTAATACGTTTTTAAATGTGTTCACTACATTTAGGGATACATAAAATTAAAAAAAAATTGCAAGATTTTTGCTGTCCGATTTGATATGGATTATCCCATACATATTTTTTTGGTCGTGGTCTTGGGGGCTCGCCGTAGCGTAATTGTTAAGATAATACGCTACAAGCCGGAAAGTCGAGGGTTCGAGTTCCGGTGAGAATCAGGATTAATAAACTGACCCAAACTTTATGCGGAACTTGGCCCTGGGGTCGACTAAGCCTCTAAGTGAAATGAGTACCAGACGCTTGTTCTGTGGATAAAGGCAGCCATCACTCAGGGCTGAAAACCTTGCTCACATCAAGTGCCGATTATCTGAAAAATGTGGGAGCCTTAACCCCCTACTACCCTAAGGGCTCCTGACGCCTGTGGTGGGATCATTTTACCTTTACCTATGGTCATGGTCATTTTATGTGTATATTATATAGGATCAGTAAAGATCTGAAAAGAAAAAATTAAAAATAAATATTAAAACAACTTCAATAACTTTTTTTTTTCGGAATTCGCTAATAACTGACGTAACATCATACATGACTTATTTGATGAACAGCCATCTTATTTGAGAAGTGCACAATCACAATAACACCGTAATTTTCGACATTTGTAAAACACATTAAGAATTTAATGGACGAATGTGGAATTGCTGCAATATTTCTAATCGACTTCAGTAAAGACTTGTACACAGTACAGATAAACATACTAATAGACAAAGACATTACATCTCTCGTAAAACGCCCTTCATGGGATTAATTTTAGCCCACAAATTATAAGATAGAATTGTTCTGTTAATAATAGTACTTCCTCCTGCGTTTTTATGAGTAAAGAAGTATCCCAAGTGTCATACTCTGATTTCTGTTTATTTTGATGATGTGTCAAAGAAATTAAATATGCTTGAAGCTGAATCTTTAGGCTGACACAGATATACACGCACTTTCGAAATTACGCAAGTAACGAATATGTTGATAGAATAAACATCCACCTCAGATTAGATGTTCCTGATCTTCATGGTTCAGACAATTCAGACCAAAACTTTAAGCTGGTAAATCACAAGCAAATTATGATCGAGCATTCAAGAATCTTAGACTCGTTAATCTTTTAAATTGTATTGTATTGTAAGCCTAAGTTTTTCCCTTTACAGAGATTTAGGCGCTCTCTCCCTACAGGGAAGAATTTGAACCATGCTAATTTACTTACACTTGTTTTCGTATAGATGTCTTTTGAGTGGTCCGTGGTCCGCGTTCCGCCTCATACTGACATCTAGGACCATGGTAGCACTAGGTTGGGAAAATTCGGTAAATTTTGCTTAGAGGCCTTCTCATTCAGGCTTAAGGATTTTTTACGAGCCTGAAAATCTTCTGTCTCGGGACCCACTGCTTAAAGTCCCTACCGAAGGACTTGCTCCTTGGATTTTTCCGTCCTAAAAATCCATCGATCCCTGCCGGGTTTGAAACCGGGACTCTCGGGACCAGAGGCAAGGAGCATAACCACTAGTCCACCGCGGCCGACTAATATTTTAAATAAGGATTTAAATCGTTCACTGTAAATACCACTGAACGGATTTATACCAGTCTATTTTTTTATCCATCTTTATAAAAACGTTATTGTTACACTTAAGAACTTTAAAAAAATGTAATAAGAACTGGTATGTAAAATTGTGTATTTAACCATATAAGATATTTTTTCTCCAAGTTACTCAATTAGTTATAATATTTAAAGTATATAGTAAAGTAATGATTCCCCAACTCGTGTCCAACTCAGGGTCGGGTCGAAGGATCACTTGAGATGGAGCCCCTTATATAGAGGTCTGTGAATGACAAGGGAGCCATCCGACCACGCCTGATGCATCATAACGGGGATAGATGAGCGAAATGAAATGAATTATATGAAATAGGTATGAAGAAATGGTTGAATGGAACTGTGGCAGGGGAAAACGGGAGAAAACCCCGAGAAAAATCTGTCCAAGCTTCGTTTCTTCCACCACGAAATCACATAGAGTTACCAGGAATCGATCTCGGGACATGAGCTGTGAGAGACGAGTTTACCAAATCGAACACTCCATGCCCAATTCCGCTCACTATGGGTGTGCAACCTTTGCCGGTGGAGACTTCTATTAAATACTTAGAACTAATTTTGGACTAAAAGCTAACATTCAGAGCCCATATTTAATACATATCAAACAGAGCTGAACAAGGTACAGCAATATTTATCCGTTTTCAAGTCGCCGTCACTGCCCCAAAGGTTCAAGGTCGCATTATATGTGGCAGTGATCCGCGGTATGATATTATACGGCTGTAAATCTCTGAGTTATCCTTGCAAAATGCCACAAAAAATAAACTACAAATAAAACAAAATAGATGCCTAAAAATCATTTCGTCTTCGCGTTACACTACGATACCAGAGATGCACGAGGCCACGAAGGTGCCTTATATTGATACCATGCTAAGATAATGAGTTAGAACAATGTTCGAAATCATAATTGAACACGAAAACTCAACGGTACGCAATATAGACAACCTTCTACAATGGCATACTATATATAGAAAAATATTCGACAAATTAAACTAACCATAGTGCTTAGCATGGATAAATCAAGGAAAGAAAGGTCAGCGCAGTGTGGAGTGGCTCATTCTGAATCGAACTGAGCTCTTCAATGACACGGTGTCCGATGCCCCAATCAAGCGAGACTTCTTCGCCTTGGTTTCAAATGTTCATTGCTCAAATCAAATCCCCTAAAACCGTCGTGTAGGCTAGGCCAACCAGCTAAGCCTGTGTCAGGGGTACTTCCTAGAATTAAAATTTATTTGGGACCACACAATAAGCTGTTTTATTTTATTTTTTATTTTTTATTTATTAATACAGCATGCTCCATTACATGGTAACATTATGTGCATTCTATCAACTATTACAATTTTATATTTACAATATTATGTAAAGTTACAATATTATATATAGTTACAATTTTTCGAAATTTATCGAGTTTATATAGTTTATAAATTCTTTTAAATAAACTTTCACTAAAATATTATTTGTTATTGGCCACTGTCCGCCTTTTAAACTAATATTCTGTTTTAAAATGTTCCTTTCACTGTTTAACATAGAACACTCATATATTAAATGGTTCACATTTTGTATATATTGCCCACACTTACACATTTCACTTTGCACTATTTTAAATCGATGGAAATACTGTCTTGTCTGCCCATGTCCGGATAGAAAGGTCGTAATTTGTCCGTTGAGAGGGATCTTCTGCTTTATTCGATCTTGTACAGAAGGGAAGAACTTTTTTGGTGACATTTCCTTTTGTAGATCTCTCCCATTGGTTTTGCCACCTCTGTAATCCTCTCTCCTCTGCGCCCCTGATTACTTCGGCTTTAGACATCTTGTTGTATATTTCCTCGTCCTCATCTTCCTGTGCAGCTTCCTTTGCTAGTTTATCTGCTAGCTCATTTCCATACAACCCTGTGTGTGCCTTAACCCATTTTATGTGGATTACCCATCCATTGTCCTGAAGTTGTTTTATTTTTTTCTTTATGTTCTCAGCTAATATGCTGCGGATTTGTCCATTTTTTAGGAGTTGGACTGTTATTTGGCTGTCAGTGTTAACTACTCCTAGTTTTTGTTTTATTTTTAGTTCGGAGTTTTCATCTATTTCTTTGAGAGCCTGAAGAATCGCAAATTGCTCCGCTTGATTGTTGGAGCAGTGCGTACCAAGTTTGTATTTCAATTTTTTAATCGGTACAATAAGCTGTTGTTATACAGTGGTTAACAGTAACTCAAGGGTTGGCAGGTACATACCTAGCGAAGCGAAACTAATGTTTGTATAAAAGTATAAATGTGATTGACGGGTTGAATATGGTCAGATTTGCAAAACAATAAATTTTGTTAAAAGGGAATACTTGAACCAATTTTAAAACTCCCTTGGGAAATGAAAATAAAAGGCCAAGAATTGTTTTGTTAACACAGTGTGGCCAGTAACTCCCATACGAGTACATACAGAGATGAACCAGTTGCTCTCGTACGATCACAGAGTGGGGTCTGTCGTTCACTTACGAAAACAGAGTGGGCTAGTTTATCATACTGCGAGTATTCAGAGGAGCCAGTTGCTCCCATATTATTACCTAAAAGTGTGAATCAATCTATCTATTCTATTCTAGGGAAGTCTAGATTTGCTCAAGTAGTCTACAATATATTATTAATTAGTAGTACCTTTAAGTCACGCTTATACAGTATCTGTTGTCTAATAATTATTTTTTCTCTATTTATTTAATTTTATACTGTGTCATTAATATTTTCCTTGTTTTTTATATATCTTGTACATATTATATATTTAATTCGTTAAATTTAGAGTAAATCAAATTACATTATAAATATTAATTGTATTGTATCCATAACTTGTAATCGTTTATATATATTGTAATTTAGATTTAAGACTATTTTTTTTGTTTGTATTTTTTTAAACCTGGTTGAGTGGTAGACAAGGCCTTAAGGCCTTAACTCTGCCAGGTAAAATAAAGCTATTATTATTATTATTATTATTATTATTATTATTATTATTATTATTATTATTGTGTTAACAAATAAACCTTTTTTAATTAATTACACAACTAATTGTTACCGATCATCGAATTCCTTGTCCTTCACACCGGTAGATCCCAGAAATAAGCTTAATCTAAAACACGCCCTGAAGAGACCATCGTGCACCCTAAAGCCTGCTGGAAGCCCAATACTGAATATACACGCGACAAGGGACGAACAACAAGTCCCAGAATATGGCATACTGGACAACACCAATAGCTGTCGTCAAGCGAGTGAGCGAGGTGAGAGGTGAGTGTCTAACCGCTTGCTGAACTAAGCCGCTTTCAATAATAATGCGAATTTTTTAAATAGCTAATTCGGTTATGTATTGTACTCATCGTTTTCATATCATGGCTTGGAATTCGTTTGTAGTCTACATACAATTTTTTTGTGGTACTTTAAAAAAAAATAAGACTACACACAACCCTAATTTGTATTCAATAGACGTACGGTGGCGAATTGACACACTCATTCACGCGACGCAAATTATTTCGTTTCAACGGCAAGTGTACATTTTGTCGCGAAATAGATGAGCGATACTCTGTATAATTAAATTTGTTCTTCCTCGGGGGGGGGTGAGAGTTTCATCCATCTTTCCTCCTTCATCTAATAAATTTCTTACGAGTAGGACAAAACTATCAGTGAGACAAATGTCAGGTATAACTTTAAGGCACAAACGGTCCCCGAAATCATATGGCCATCATTATCATCCTTATCATCATCATTCTTCACCAGTGTGGAAAGCAACGGGAAGCTACCACACCTACAATTCCCTAGTAAAGCTGCAATCATAGCATGATTGCAGTGAACGACCTGTCTTAGGGCAGAATTACTATGGGTGGATGGATGTCCATTGTAATCTTCATTGGATCGCCCAAACAGGGAATGGAGTTTTTAAAAATTGTAGACACAGTAATAATAATAATAATAATAATAATAATAATAATAATAATAATAATAATAATCATCTTCAAAAATATGGAATAGCTTTTGCAATCATAAAGATATCCATAAATGCACTTGTGAACGTCCAACACTAAATCAAAAATCCATTATTGATTACATAATTACAAACAAAATTCAAAAATGAAAATACAAGATGTCAGAGCTTATAGAGGACCAAGTTGTGGGACAGATCATAAATTAGTAATTGGAAAATTTGTATTTCCTTGCATTCTTAATAAAGAAAACAACCACGCAGAAAAAGAAGAAAATGTTAGAACAGAAACGGAAAGAAAATATAATGTTGAAAACCTACAAAACGAAAGTGTAAAGCATTTATATCAACAGAGATTGAATAAAAAATTAACACAGAATGAATTCAGAGATACAGGAGAAATGTGTCAGTACCTAAAAAGGTGCATCCATGAAGCCGCCTATGAATCATTGGGTGAGAAAGACGACTATAGAGGAAGGACAGCACTGTTTTGGAACAATGAAATAGAGAAAGAAAGACAGAATAAGAAACTGTTATTTTTAAAATGGCTTAGTACAAAGAACCAGAAAGACAAAATACAATATCAAAACGTACAAGCAAAAGTGAGAAGAATGGTTACTAAACACAGAAATGAAATTTGGGATAAGAAATGTACAGAAATACAAACATATTTAGGAAGCAAGAAGAGTTCTGAATCATGGAAATTTATAAAAAATATACGTTCATCGAATAGAAATAAGAATCTTCTCAACCTAATACAAGGGAAGAATATTACAAAAAGCTTTTAGTAGAGGACCGAAAAGAATTTTTGGGAGAAAATGACGATTTATCAGAGATGGAAACAGGACACATAATCGAAATTGATATAAATACTGCAAAAAGGAAATTATGAGAATGAAAAATGGTAGTAATGCCGGCCCAGGAAATATTGCTATAGAATTGATTAAAAGTGGCAGTCAGAAGTTATTGGAAATGATCACTGTACTGTTTAATAAAATAATAAATGGCGAAGAAGTGCCAGAAGAGTGGAAAGTCACTATTATAACATCGATACATAAGAAGGGAGACAAGAGAAAGTGTGAAAATTATAGAGGCATATCAGTAACGAGTACATTAAGTAGAATATATGGACGTATACTAAGTATAATGGTTGATATAGAATACCAGGATAAAGAAATGGAAGGACAATCTGGTTTTAGAAGTGGTAGGTCATGCACAGATAATATATTTTGCATAACACAAATGATAGAAAAAAAGAGCAACTAACAGAGATTTACATTTTCTTTATGTCGATTTAACCAAAGCATATGATAGTAAATGTTATGGGAAACTTTAGACGATTCCAACATTACCAAAAAATTAGTAGAAGCTATAAAAGCATTATACAAAGGATCTATTTCGAAAATAAAAGTTGGAAATCATATAACAAAGGGATTTACTATTACAAAAGGTTTAAGGCAAGGTTGCAGTTTATCTCCAACTCTATTTAAAATTTATCTCGAAAGAGTACTAAGAGACTGGAGGAAAAAATGTCAAAAAAATGGGCATACCTATCCAAAATACACATGTATATTCATTAAATTTTGCAGATGACCAGGTATTAATAGCACAGGACCACGATGACATAGAATATATGGCTAAAAAAACTAAAAGAAGAATATGAAAAATGGGGACTTTATATAAACATTGAGAAAACTAAATATCTGTGTATAGGAGAAGAAATGGAAAATATAAATTTCAACAATGGAGAAGAACTAAAACCTAGTATTGAATGCACTTATTTAGGAACAAAATTAGACCATTCAGGCGATAACACAGTGGAAATTAAAAATAGAATCGCACAAACAAAACAAGCAATAAATGCTTTAAACTCTGTTTGGTGGAGCAAAAATATTACAAAAAATAGAAAATTACAAATATATCAAACCATTATTCAGAGCATTTTAACGTATGGTGCTGAAGTCTGGCAAATTCCTACCAGGGAAATGAAAAGAATTTTAAGTACAGAAATGGATGTTTTAAGAACAGCTGGAAAATCTAGAATGGATAGAATACGAAATAAAGAAATAAGGGAAATTATGGGTGTACAAGAGGAGCCGGACATCATAGAAAAGAAAATATTGCAGTGGTATGGTCATGTCAAACGAATGCCAGAGCAAAGATTGCCAAAAATTGTTATGGAATGGATCCCAATGGAAAGGAGGAAGAGAGGAAGAAAACTTGGATAGAAGGGGTACAAGCAGCTATGAATATCAGAGGAATGGAGGAAGATCAATAGATGGATAGAGAGGAATGGCGTTTGGTTTCCGGAAGACGGCGGCAGCTGCCATATACCGGATGAATAATAATAATAATAATAATAATAATAATAATAATAATAATAATGACAATGATGATAATATGATGATAATATCATAATGGTATGATGATATAATGATAATGATGATAATAGTAAATTTAATGATCATGATATTAATATTGATAATAATATCACTAATAGAATAATTAATTATAGGAACGACTGGAAATAACACACTGATAGAATGCCAGAAGGAATATTTCCAAAATTTTTGCTAAATTATAAACTGCACGCAAGGAGAAATGTTGGTCGCCCACACGGAAGATGGTCTGAATATTTTTAACAATTCTAGCTTTCATGAACCGGAACGAGCCAATAGGCTTAATCCCTGGATGATGATGATGATGAATATCACTAATAATATAATTAAAGATCAAATTTTCTGGCTGAACCAGGATTTGAATCCAATATATCCAGCTTTTCGCGGCAGCGCGTACAACCCTCTTGTAATGTGGGTAGAAGTTCACTATCAAAAGTTCCTTTCATAATAAGGTGATACGACTCGGAAGAACCACATCATATTGTCTTCTTAATACAGAGTGCACATTCAATACACTACCAAACATTGGCCGAGCTAAGCCTCTCTCTCTCTGTGATAGCACACGGTACAGATGCGAGAGGAAAGCCATGAAACAAATATCACGTAGTCCTGCCGCATAATCCTTCAACGAATCTTGCCTAAGGACCTATTTCTAGTCGGTGACACCATAATGAAGCGATTGGTTGCGTCTCTTACGCTTCTCACTATAGAAGCAACCTGTTGTAATGTTAATACAGGTTTACTAGTTCACTGCCCTCCTAAGCCAAAAATACATAGACTATTTAACTCATGCCCCAAATGGGACTCAATGGCCAATCACGTTTCAATGATTTCTGTTTTACAACCAATCAGAATCGTGTTTCACGAAATATTTATCAGTGTTATAATTATCATATTAAAGAAAGCTCCTCCTTTTTAATATTGTGAACAGGTCTGACCATTACTTTGCAGTGACTGAGCCCACAAGAAATACGGCTACCAGATTGTATATATAATCCATGAATGTCAACACATTCCGCATTAGGGAGATAATATAAAAACATTTGTAGCAATTGATTATACCACCAAAAAAAGAAACTACTGTTTGCACTTTCTTAAATGTATTTTTTTCCCAGCTAACAATCCAGAAAAATATAATTGTTATATTTATATCATACGACATCAGAAATGAAGTAATATACAGTTTCATGTGTTTCATTTCTTCTCCACTAGAGAGCATTCTTACAATATTGCGTTCCTTTGGCAATAAATAGTATGATCTGGTTGAAGTGATAAACAAAAGAAGCAGATGAAGTGTACCTATCGTTTCTCATTTGTTTTCAAACATCGCCGTTTACATTAAATATATAAATATTTTAAAATAACTATAGTTAAATAATGATTTGTGAGTAAACAGCTTAATTTTATTCGTTAAATAGTCCTAACAAATGCCACTCTTGATTTACAAATTCTCTACATGAATTCACTCCCCACTTCGTGAGTCGTGAATTTATCGATAATTTGGAAATCACTCGTGGCATTACTTAGGATAAATATCATCAAACATTCGGAAAATGAGCAATTCATTAAATCTTATACTGCACCATTTCTTCATCACAATATGATATATTTAATTTTATAAAGAGGCATTAATATAAATATAATTGTCTTTATATTGAAAAACTACAAAATATAAAATGAAAACATATCAGAAAAAGTATAGTTATAGCACAAGTTGGGTATTTTCATCCACTCATCTTTTCTCTTGTCTCCCAATACTTGTTGATTAAAGTTTTATTCCTAAAATCAAGGCGGACAGTTGGATGCTGGAAGTCCATGATTTCACAAGGGGAAGTGGGGGCTATTGGAGGTACGAATGCGGTCAAGGTGTTTGGCCAGGTAATTATGGCCAGTAGCCATTCGGAGTGTTGCTACTGCTTCTTTCCACGGTCAGTGTGTAACATGCTACGGCTTAGATTAGATTAGATTAGATTTAATTAGCCTGGTGGAGTTAAGGCCATATGGCCTTCTCTTCCACTAAACCAGAACAAACGTATATTACATCAGAATCTCAAATAACTCTAAAATTAAATGCTAAATAAACATTTGATCAAAAAGATAATATCTATTATATTACGATCTATAATTCAACCAGTTTCACGCTGGATTTTCAGTCCGGCCCTTAATACTGTTGTGAAGGATTTTCAGTATTTTCTTATGTGTGACGGGTACAGCTCTTCTCTAGTTAACTTTGTAGTTGCATGGTTGGATTTTTGTGCCCTTCTTTGCTTAGCTTAGTGAATAGGTAGAGAGGCCACTAAACGTTGCTATAAAACTAATATGAACGCCATGGCGCGACTTGCCGCGAAGGCCCTTGGCCTACCACATCCACATGTGCTAATTACAAATGTAGACGGTAATCTAGACAATGTAGAGGTGTCATGTGGTCAGCATTTCGGGTCCCTCTGTCGTTATAGCTGGTTTTATCGACCTGAAGCCGCTACTTATTGTAGATACCCAAATTCCACACGATGCTGGATGGGCTGGAATTCCATGAGAAAATGTCTCCCACCATGGGGCTTCGAATCAGCGCAAGTCCCGTAGCTCTGTGTGAAGGCATCTTAATTTAAACACTCGGCTACGGCGTGGGACTATACTAATGAAATTTAAAATAAAAAAAGATACACCCATTTGGCAAAGAAGAGCAGTACAGATTTACGATGATTTCAAATAGAGAGATATTTGTGTTTACTCCTGGATTGAGTGAGTTATTGCGCCGGCGCGTGAAATGGGGATACAGGGTTCAAATCTCCATCCAACCAGATATTTTATCTTTATTATCCGCCTGCTTATTTCCTGTAGTCTTTCGAGTATTTAAAGATTTCCCCATTATAGGTTACCGGCCTATAGTTGGGTAAGTCCAGTGGTGGGGGTTGCCACCTCAGTGCCTCTTGGACAGGCATGCTTTTCTGTAGGGGATGCTCCCTTAGCCTTTGAAGTTTCTCCTTCTCCGCAAGGCAGCGGTTCCTCTCTCTTTCTCTGAGTGAGGGTAGGGTGCCTCTTTCGCCAAATCTGCCGTATTAAGGGTATCCCTCTCCGCCTTCATTGCCGTTGAGGTCTTCACCGTTCCCTGGCAAGGGGCCCTCACGTGGTACTATCAGCCGGGCCAGCTGAACCAAGGTTTTTTTTTATGAGGTGTTACTCCTCCCCCTCCTCCTTTCTCATCCGGGCTTGGGACCGGCAATGGCGGAGTATTTTATCTTTATTTGTATTAACTGTTTTATCCGATAGCTTGCATGAGTAAATTGTTTCAATATTACGTTCGTATATCATACGTACCCAATTACATTTCACACGCACGCGCACACGCACACTCATATATATATATATATATATATATAATACATATATATTAATAGGACTTTATTAGACTAAAAGTAAGATATATACAATGTTATTTATAAATATGGGTCGCACCAGCAGTGAACCATACGTGCTGTTGACAGTCCGTTACTATAAAGTAATATTTGGTAATAGTGTAAAGAAAAACAAAAAGAAAATAATAATATTACAATTACATCAGGAAAACATTAATATTACAATTATATAATAATACAATAACGTTACACATTAATTAAGTTACATAGAATTATTAAGAATTAATGGTATGTATTCTTTCATGAGTTTGTGTTGTTCTTATTTTCTGCGTTTTGTCCAGACATTTACCCAAGTTTATCCAATTTTCTGGATTTACCATTAAATCGTAGACAAGCATGCCAATCTTTCACAATTTTAATTTATATACAGTATATACACACACACACACTTAGACATATAAAATTACATAGACACACTCTTAGGCTTATTATTCTATGCTGTACTGTGATTTTAGAGACATGAAGGTTAATAGTGAAATATGCAGAATTTAATTTCATCCATCCATAGTAATTCTGACCGACGGCAGGTCTTTCACTGCAATCATAGCATTTTCATTCTATGCTTTGCAGCTTTACTAGGGAATTGTAAGTGTGGTAGCTTCCCGTTGCTTTCCACACCGGTGAAGGATGATGATGATAATAAGGATGATGACGATGGTCGGATGATTTTTGGGGACCGTAGGATCCTAAGCTTCCTGACATTTGTTTTACAGGTGAGGCAAAATCCCGAAAAACCTCACCCAGGAGCTTGTCCCAACCCGGGCCCGCTGCGTGACAAGACAGCACGCTACCTCGAGACCACAAAACAATTTTTATAGAGTACGTAGTTACTGAGAGTAAGCAATTTAATATTTAGGTTTCCGGGTCGCAGAGGAAAAATATGAGTTATCAGATATTAAAACTGTTCCCAATTGATACGCATAATACAATATAAAAATTAAATATGGGTAACAAATTGTATTGAAGAATTGAGACCTTAATCGGGGATTCATTGTAGTCCAGCTATTAAAAACTGATTAAACATATTCTATGAATTTAGCGTCTAAGGACACTGAAAATGATCGAAAATACTGAAGATCTTTGAAGATACTAGAAGAACTAAAAAATTATACTTCTGATAGTTGGGCATCTTCCAAACTTTAATTAAAATTCAGAAGCAATCCCATTGCATTTTATACATTTTATTTTAATATTAAATTATGAATATCAAATAGGCCCTGTAAACGAATAAATTTAACAAATAATAACTGTAGCTTATTTCGTTTGAGATCCTGGGTTCGCTAACTCAGATTACATGTCTGCAATTCTTCCGTAACCGGATATATTTCTTCGATTTGATTTATTTACCCTCTGTGATATAAGAAGTACTTGGGTCTAATTCACACGTGTCAATTACTGGCTCAATTGTGCCACCACCCCTCGTCAAATGTTTCATTCATTCTGTTAAGATTCATTATCGTCAACAGAAAGATTTTTGCTTATGTAATCTCAGTGGTGGATTATCACAATGGTTTCAGGAATGTTTAATCAAGAATAAATAAATAGTTTTTATAGGCTATAATGAAAAATCAAATTGCTTAATTCATGATTATTCCCTATGTCACACAACTAACTAACTCACTGGCACTATCGAATCCGTATGCTCATAATCGCGAGGAAATAAGCACTTTACTTATTCCTATCCTGTGGTAATGTTTTCCAATCATTCCCCGTTTAATCTACTTCCCACATATCATGGTTAATGTTATTCTCCCATCTCATTCTTGGTCTACCAACAGGGTTTTCCCTGTGGCTTTCCTACAACAAGCTTCCATGCACCTCTTACATTCCTCATTCATGCCACTTGCCATGCCCATCACAGTCTTCGATTCTTAACTATAATTATTTTATCTGACTTCCTGTAAAAAATATGTAGCTCACTGTTATGTAGTTTTTTTTCCGATCACACGTCTGTTCATCTCTCTTTGGTCCAAAAATTTTCCTAAGAAGTTTATTCTCAAATACTCGTAATCTCCTTTCCTCCCTTAAAGTAAGAGTCCATGTTTGGCATCCATATAACTGAGAGAATACCTGTTTCGTATATTTTCAGTTTAACGTCTTTTTAAAGGAGTTGGGATGACGAGAGTCTCTGTAATGTATAATACGGTAGCATGAATTTCCAGAAGAGAGCCTATGTTTAATTTCTTTTTGCATCTCATTCCTATTTGTAATTCTGATTTAAATAGAAAAATGAAATCTAGTATGTCAATATAGAGCGGATTTGAACAGAAAATATAACAATAGTCTAACACATTAGTGTAGAATTATCTCGCTCAGTAATGTATTTTAAATAAAAGTGACATTATAAATAATAAATTAAATTTGAAGAGAACAATTTTCGCCTAGACCGGGACTCGAACCCGGGACCCTTGGCTTTCCGGGCCAAGTGCTCTACCAACTGAGCTACCGAGGCGAGTTACGATCTAGACGCAAATTTTTCTCTTATATACGTTGTAATTCCCTATTGCCAAATGCTTTTGAAACCATTGTTTCTATCTTTGCAAATGGCGGCTTCTTAGTTAAGAAGACATTTATTGGGAATTTAACATTACTTTATAAAGCTAGTAAGGCTTCTAATGATGTTCTTATTATTGATTTAACATTTCTCAATGAAAGATAAATTAAATTTGAAGAGAAAAATTTTCGCCTAGACCGGCACTCGAACCCGGGACCCTTGGCTTTCCGGGCCAAGTGCTCTACCAACTGAGCTACCGAGGCGAGTTACGATCTAGACGCAAATTTTTCTCTTATATACGTTGTAATTCCCTATTGCCAAATGCTTTTGAAACCATTGTTTCTATCTTTGCAAATGACGGCTTCTTAGTTAAGAAGACATTTATTGGGAATTTAACATTACTTTATAAAGTTAGTAAGGCTTCTAATGATGTTTTTATTATTGATTTAACATTTCTCAATGAAAGATAAATTAAAATAAATTATAAATAATGCATATAATTGTTGTTTTAATATTATAAGAACCATTACGCTGTGAATGTTTGCTTTGAAGAAATTACATTTTCTCAGAAATGTTTATGAAGGTATGAAACACTATCTGGATAAGATATTGGATATAATTAACTGAGAAGCCTGGAGATAGAATTAAAGTCAATAGAGTGGGATGTGAACACATAGGGAAGACTGTGTCTACATGTCAAATCTCATGGTAACAGGAACAGGTGGCCATCTATACACCTGGGATTACAGTTTAATTTGATACCTGATTTCCTTGTGGACTTGTGCCCTCGGTCTGATGACACGGATTACTCACATCTGCCACACTGAATTAGCATACATTTACACTACTCTACAACCAATAAATAATATATTCCGTTTATTTGCTTTGTTTTAAGTTTTTTTTTTCCATTAACATAAAAATGTAGTTTATTCATTATTTTACTAAAATACTGTCATGGATTTGTCTTCAGTTCATTTATTCTTTTGAAATATTCATTAAGCTTTTTTAGTACTTGGGCATAGTAAGGTATTCGATAACTAGTAGAAAATCTGCTACAGCATCGTAGATAATTTATTTGCGTTACGTTTCACACTATTAACTTAATTTTAGTATCCTGTCAAGTCAACCATGTGTTGTCAAATCCTTGTAATACGGTTCACTTCATCTGCAGCACCATTTCTGAATGTACCTCTCATCGTATCTATCTAGAGCTTTCTGGATATCTACCCTTGATTGAAATTGAATGCATTGTACAGGTTCTATGATCTTTGAGAATAATTATAGTCATAAGGGCTCCTGTGTAGTGAATTTGATAGATGTTCGAGTACTTCCCAATTTCACCTTATAAACAAATTCTACTGATCATCTTTTTAGGGCGGTATTACTTATGGAATCTGAGAAACAGTGAATGTATTCAGAAAATATTGGTTTCCGAGACTTTCAAGGTTACAGATTTCTGCAAGAAATACTGATCAACAACATACTAAAAGATTACAATGATCACCACTAGGAACGCTGATTTACAACAGAGTTGTCATTATTAATCGAATGCCGTAATGTTTACACTTAAATGCTCTAAGGGGCCTACACAACCTTCTCCAATGCCCACTCAATAGGACGAGAATCAGCAATCTGGGATCATGATCAATCTGACTTTCCTCCGATACCCAATCAATCCAAATTAATCTAATATGGTCAAAAGTGATATCCTCTTCCTCAACTCGTGTCAGACCAGGACCGAAACGAGTAGGTTCATGGTCGCGCGGGCATAACTTCTCCATACATCTCTATCCTGAGATTTTTTTTTCAATCATATCCTAAAAATCCACTTCACTCAAAATATGGTTAATGTTATTCCCCGCCTCATTCTTGACCTACGAACTGGGCGTTTTCCTTCTCGTTTTCCTACAAGAAGTTTCCATATCCCTTTCATTTCCCATTAATTCCACATGCCTGCCCTTCGCAGTCTGAGACTTAATTATTATTATTATTATTATTATTATTGGATGTATGGTTTCCTATAAATATCACGTAGATCACTATTATTTAGTCTTCTACATTCACCTATCTTTTTTTTTTTCAAATGCCCCAGGTTTGTCTTTCGACATTCCTGGTGTTCTCTCCTGGCATGGCGTACTTGTAACTCACTTCTGAGGTTGGGGCGCCTGGAAGGCGGGGTTACGTTGACGCGATGATATGATGGGTGATGATGATAATGGTGCGCCAGGAGTGTCCCTAATCCTAAGATGAATATGAATGATGATGATTTCGATGACCATATGATTTCGGGGACCGTTTCGGCCTTAAAGTTTTCCTGACATTTGTCTTACAGGTGAGGAAAAACCCCGATAAAAACCTCATCCAGAAAAACTGTCCCGACCGAGGTTCGAACCCGGGCCCGCTGCGTGATAAGGGGGCATGCTGCGTGACAAGGCAGCACGCTACCCCGAGACCACAGCGGTGGACACATTCACCTATCTGGTCATATCTCTTTGATCCAAAAAGTTTGTAAGAAATTTATTCTAAAATACCGTGTACTCAAAACGTTTCTCCTATCTTAAAGAAAGAGTCTGATTCGCCATCCTTATGATATATTTGGGAGAATAACACTTTTTTTTTCAGTTTCGCTTATATATATTCATATACAGAATAAAATAAAGTTGAGTTAAGCGTCCTGTAATGCGTAATTGCATGAATTTCCAGAACTGACCCTATGTATAATTCCTTTCTGCGCCTCATACCTGTTCTAAATTAATTTTCTTAGTTTCTTTAAGTGAATCACGTCTTCAAAATTACCTTCATTTGTCATTAATTGTCCGTTTCTATTATATAATGTAATTCTATGTACGTAATTTAACAACTAAATAAAATGCACATATTAGTCAATTCTAGATATAGCATCATCCGATATTTTTATTAAATTTTTAAAGGAGTTTCGACTCTATAATAAAGATAATAAAATGTGTTGGCCAATAATAGAACTTCTAAACACCGTATGTGTTTGAGTGAACCGTTGAAATACTTACAAAAGTTTTAACTTCTCGGTTAACTCAGTTTTTTTTTGTTTGTTTTGCTCTGTCTCTATTGCACCCAGTATATAGTAAGAAAGAAGAAGCATAAAGTAGGTCAGTAGTTGTAACATTTTGCATTACATGAACTTCTGTTATTGATTACATTATACTTTTTAATGAACACGAAATATCTTATTTTGTGCAAGGATTAAACTGTATATCTAAAGCAACAAGAATTGTTCTGATGTAAATAATCAAATGTAGTACAATTCTGAGTAAATCTTTGCTTTTTACAACTAATAAAATGCTTGAACAATAGAGAATCAAGCAACAAATAACGAGATTTGGAAAACGTCAATGAAGCAGGAATTGCTTAAACTAAGCGAACTCCTCAACAAATTGAATTTACAGTCCCATTTTGCTGGTTTACAGAATATATACCGGATGTTTCTAATTGAATATCGGAGTTTCAAGACTTTTTAGTATTTAGTGGATTCATTTTGAGAATTTTCCTTATTATTGAGGGTTTTCTACAATCAATCTGAGTAATTAACATTAATTAAATATATACTGCGGACTTATAGGCTATCAGTTTGCAACAAACATTCACAAATTTTCCTTAATTAAAATTATCTATCGTTCTCTGTCCTCTGTGTCTTCATCTGTTACACCAAATTTCCTCATTGAATTTTGAATGTTGTTCTTCCAGGTTGTTCTTGGTCTTCCTTTTCTGTTCATTCTTTCAATTTTCCATGCATAGATGGCCTTTGGCAGTCTTCCATCCTGCATTCTTCTTACGTGTCCATACCATTTTAGCCTTCTGTGTTCAATCTCATCCATTATGCGTATTTCTTTCTGCATTCATCCATATTCTAATTTCTGTATTTCTAATTTTTTCCAGTCAAGATTTTCTGGCCGCTCTTTTCCAAAAATCCATTTCAACTGAAGTTATTCTGTTGACATGTTATTGTGTCATCGTCCAAACTTCTGATCCATATAACATTATACTTCCTAGTATAGATTTATACATTAGTTGTCTGTTCTGTTAATGATGTTTTCACTCCATAGTGTAGAGTTTAACATTCCTATGGTTTTTCTTCCATTACTAATCTTTTTTTCAATTTCTTTATTTGATGTTCCATCTTTCTCTATAAATGATCCAAAATAACAGAAACTATCGCTCTTCTTTATCTTTACCCCATCAATATATAATTCATCTGGGTCATTTGTTAAATACTTGGTTAGGTTTTGTTGATTTTCAAACCCCATTTTTGATATGTTGTTGACAACTGATTACACATATAATTTGCATCTTCTCCATTCTGGGTTATAATTATCTGATCGTCGGCAAAAAGTAAGTGATATAGATATCTTCTTTCTGTTAATTCTAGTCTCATTTTTGCACACTTAAGTGACTATTCTACTAAACAAATGTTTATATATATTTTAAACAGTGTTGTTGACATCGGGCATCCTTGTAGAAATCCTTTACTAGTTCCAAAAGGTTATGATAACTGAGACTGCATTTTAATTTGACATTTATTGTTCTTATATATTTATTATGTTACTTGAATTAGGGATTCATCAATGTTTGCTATATGTAATGTTTCCCATATGTTTGCTCTTGGTACACTGGCATATGCTTTTTCTATATCTATAAAAACCAATCCAATATCTTTTGATTTATTTTCACATTTCTCAACGATTTGTCGTATTACAAATATAGCATCAATACATGATCGACTTGGTGTAAATCCACATTGCTCTTCTATTCCATTGTAACATTTTTCTATATTGTTTTTATCACTTTTCCTAGGCATTTCATCAGGAAACTTACAACACATATTTCATGGTAATTTTCACAATTCCTTCCATCCCCTTTCTAAAATATAGTTATGCTATATCCTACTGTCGTTTCCTCCGGTATTTTTACTTCTCTTAAAATTTGATTAAATAGTTTTGTTATGAGTTTTATTAAAGTTTTTCCACCATTTTCAGTATTTCTAAATGCATTCCTCCCTATCCTGGTGATTTGCCATTTTTACCTTCCATTATGGCTTCTTCTATTTCTTCCTTTGATATTTCTGTTTGGATTCCTTTGAATAACTTTTCTGTTTTAATCTCCTTAAATTGTTCCCTATTTTCATTTAATAATTCCTTAAAATGTTGAAACCATTCATTAATCTCTATAATGTTGATTTTGGTTTTATGTTGTGTATCTTCTCTCAGTGATTTCAGCACCGATCATACTTCTATTGATCTGCTGAAGTCTAGTTTACGATTAACATTTGAATGTACCTTTCCCTTTCATCATTCTTTGCCTTTCTTATTTTTCGTATTAGGCCTACATTATGATTTTTCCTTCTATATTTTTTTATGATTTTTTCTGTTTTGTAGTAATCCGTTTATTATTAAATGCTTCTTTTTTTGTCTTTTATTGTTTCTTGTATGATTTCTGACCACCATCGTTGTTTCTTTCTCTACTCATCCTTAACTCCAAGAACTTCTGTTGCAATTTTAATTGGCGTACTTTTTTACATAATTATATAATTCTTCTATTTCCAATTGCAGTGACTCGTCCATTTCTCTATCTATGCTTTTTGTTAATGTTTTTTAAACTAGGATCAGTTAAACGTTCTATATTCAAGTTTTTCCCTTCATATTTTTTTCTTCCTGTTGAGAATTTTTCCTTTACTTGACTTGTTACTATTCCTTTCCACGGACAAAAGAATTTCATTTTCAATAAGTAATTATCCGTTCAGTAATGTACACCTCTATAAGTTCTAGTATCTATTATCTTAATGGTGCATCCTTGGCGCGTAATGATATAGCCTATTATGGATTTTTGATCTTTTGTATTTCTTTGTTATGTATACTTGTGAATATCTTTATGTTGAAAGAAAGTATTGACTATTCTCAAATCAAATTGCTCACATGTTCCTATTAAGCGTTCATCATTATCATTTAAAATATTTTCTCCAAATTTTCCAACTACTGCATCATCAGTTCGTATTCCTACTCGGGCGTTCATATCCCCCATCAATATTATTTCCTTCCTTTGCGGTATTTGTTCTATTGATTTCACGTAAAGCATTCCTAATTCTCTCTTTTGTTTTGCATGTGAGCATCATCTGTTGGTGCATAAATTCCAACAATTACAGTTTCTCTGGAAAATAAAGTAATTTATGTTATAGTGATGTGATCATTTATGTATTCCCAATGAGTTATGTTCTTCTTCCATTTCTTATTTATCATAACAGAGACTCCTGCTCGCGCTGTGACATTTCTTGGTACACCACTACAGAGATGTATGTATTTATATATTTCTTCTTCCCTTTTCCTTTATTTTTCTTTCTGATAGCACTACAATGTCCATGCCATATACCTCGAGTTCTTTGGGTAAAATGTCCACTTTAGTTGAAATACCTTGTATATTACAACATCGTATATCCATTTTCCTTAGGCTGATTGTTCGTTTTCCGTAAATCCATTGTTTCCTCGGCTTAAGATTCGGTTTTCTAGCATTATATATTTTTAACGATGAGTGAGGAGCTGGCTCACACATCTACCTCTAACCTGAAGGATCGGGCGTTTTTTAACAAGGTTGTCTTCCTCCACCTTTTGATGAACCAACATCAAACTACAAGGTAGCAGTACCTGTAACTATAGGCAGGGGCTCTCACAGGGTACTAATGCTATCAGTCGAGCGTCCTGAACCCTGGTTATTAACGAGGTCGGTTCTCCTCCCACTCGCCCTTTTTCAACCTGGCTTGGGAGAGGCTTCGGCTGGTTTACAATTATAAACAATATATCAAATGAAAAAGCAACGCAAACAAGTTTTGCTACAAGTGTTCCATGTGAGCACCATTCGTCACACGGAACAATCGGGACGATAAGCGAGTTCTTCCCAAATCTTGATCAATGTATCTGGAGTAATTGTTGCAACAACTGCTTCAATCCTCTGTCTTAAGTCGGATAGGTCAGTTGGTAGCAGAGGCACATACACATGTTCCTTTATGAATCCTCAAAGGTAACAATTGCTTGACATAAGATCTGGTGAACATGGATGCCCTGTGAAACAAGCTCTGTCATTCGACCCCGTTCGGTCAATCCAGCGGTACAATGTCGTTTAACCCATCGCGTACATGCTGATGCCAGTGAGGCTGCGCACCATCTTGCTGCCAAATAAAGTTGTCTGGTTTATCTTCTTCCGATTGAGGATAGATCCATTCTTCTAACGCATCAAGATAAGAAGCACCAATTACATTTGCTTCACCGAAAAAGAAAGGCCTTAATCATTCTGCCGAGATATGGCACAAAAAACATTCAATTAAGGGGAGTCTCGTTGCAACTGTACCATCTCATGGGTATTTGCTGACCCCCAGATGCAAACATTTTGCGTGTTCACATGGAACTTAGGTGAAATGTAGATTCATCACTGAAGACGACAAGATCTACAAAATCTTCGTCATGCGTAACATTGCAATTGCAAACTTATCACGTAAACCTTAGTCTGTAGGGTTTAGAGCTTGTAGCAACTGCAAACGATAAGGACGTAGTTGTAAGCATGTCCTTAAAAATGTTGCACACAGACGTCGCGTGGCTGAAATTATTAATTCACGACTTTCCCTCCGAATTGATTCCTTGGGGCTAGGCGTGAACGACTCTCTCACTCGTTCAAAACATTCTTCAGTGACTCGTTTTCGTATCGTACTCTTCCCTTTGCACATACAGCCTGTGTTTTCTAACTGATGACACCATCTACGGATGTAATTATCACTTGGTGATTGCAATTGAACTTAATACGGAAAGCTCGTTGCTCTCTAACTATAGATTCAATTTTTGAAAAATGTAAAACACAAAATCCTTTCTGCTCATTAGTCGCCATAATTACTACTAACGCTTTCAAACCGCAGAGAGAGAAACACTGCAAGCGTATGCGTGTATAAGAAACTGTTTGATTTGCTTTTAAATTTGTTTTACTTAAAATTGTACGTTAAATGTATTAAATACTACAAAGCCTTAAATATCCGATATTTACTTATAAACACCTGGTATATTTATTGTTAAATTGGAGGAACTAAATTTGTCATGCCAGCTTATTTAAAAGTGTCGGATTCTCGTGACATATTAAATTGTATTTGCCTAGGCAATATATATTTCACTTTTTCGGGATAATGAACTCTGTCTTCGTTCTCATGTCAAAGCTGGCATGAACCACAGTAGCTGCAAATCAGCCGCAATTCTGTGCTGCTCATCTTGATTCACTTTGGCTTTTGAAAATAAAACGTGCATAACCGTAAGTTATTACCCACGTATTGTATAATTTATACATCAACTGATCTTTATAGGAAACCAGATATAATAATTAATAACAGCAGTTAAGTCTCGTAGACTGCGATGGGCGGGACATGTGGCAAGAATGGGGAATGAAAGGGGGCGTGGAAAATTTTTGTAGGAAAACCACAGGGAAAACGCCCACTTGGTAGACCAATAATGAGGTGGGAGAATAACATTATCCATGATTTGAGGAAAGTAGATTATACATGGGATGGTTGGAAAACATTAGCTCAGGATAAGATGTATGGGATGTTTATGTCCGCACTGGCATGAATCTGTGGGTTTAATGGAGCCGGTGAGTTAGTTAGTTATATATTTAATTGTTGGTTTTCTATTACTTTTATGAAATATTACATAAATCATGATAATGTATTTTGTAAGATGCATTGCCAATTTTAGGGTTAATTAAATTGTATGGCATATTTTGTGAGGAACCAATCGTGGCGGTTGCTAGAGTCAATTTTTAATTTCGAGTTACCGGTAAACCACTTCTTCTTCACTACACGGGCTAGGCAAATTGCCTGATCTGCCTCACAGCTCTGCTGTCCATTCGTCCATTAAACCCGCCAGGCTGAACACTGTGATAGAGATGAGTTTGGATACTTTTACGTGGTCGGGTTACCAGCCCAGACGCACAACCACATCCCCTAGTGGATCGGCGATTTATTTAGGAGTTTCCTTCTCCTGGGTGGAACGCCGTAGCGTAGTGGTTAAGGCATTGCGCTACAAGCCGGAGGGTCGAGAGTTCGAGTCCCGGTGGGGTCAGGATTTCTAAACTGACCCAAACCTTCTGGCGGCACCATGGTACTGAGGTCGACTCAACCTCTAAGGGAAATGAGTAACAGACGTTTGTTCTGGGGTAAAGGCGGCCGTCACGCAGGGCTGACAACCCGGCTGACATAAAGTTCCGATTGTCCAGAAAAACTGGGAGCCTTAACCTCCTACTACCCCAAGGGCTTTCTGAGGTCTGTAGTGGGATCCCTTTACCTTTACCTTCTTTCTCCTGGACAGGTTGCTAACCAAAGCTTGGAGTCCGATTTTTCCCTTGTTTTGCAGGTTTCCTCTTCCTCCTTCTTTACCGTTGACAACAAGTTTCTTCTTCCGCTTCTGAAGCCGTTGAGGTTCCCGCGTTGGAACTAGTTCGCTTCCCATCTCCTCTTACTAGATATTAAGCTAGTTAACCGCCTCCTCTTACAGTTGGATTTCGCTGATTTTTTAAAAGAGTACCTTCATTTGTTCATTTTAATAGCATATTATACTGAGTTTTGTTTTGAAACATCGAAATTTTCCACTGTGATGATACAAAAATTGCTGCCACTTGAGCAATAACACACGCGCACGCGCACGCAGGAACGCACATATACATTTATTTTTTTCTGTAGTGTTCTGCCCAAGGACAAGTCTTTCACCACAACCATAGTATTTCCATGCTACTTTGCAGCATTACTGGGGAATAATAGGTGTTGTAGCTTCCCTTTGCTTTCCACACCGGTGAACTGGTAATGATAATAAGGATGATGATGATGGTCGGATGATTTTCGGAAGCATTGGGCCCTAAGCTTCCTGACATTTGTCTTACAGGTGAGGAAAAACTCCCAAAAAACCTCACCCAAGAGCCTGTCCCGACCGGGAATCGAACCCGGATCCACTGTGTGACAAGGCAGCACGCTATCTCGAGACCACAGGCGGTGGACCATCTTGATATATATATTAATATTTGCACTGGAAGCCTGAGTGGGGAAATTGGTTTTAGAGGTTTCATGTTCAAATCCCGTTGAGGTGTTAATTTTTATTTTCGTGTTACATATATATGTTCTGGTCATGGTAATTTTTTATGTATTGCAGATAGTATAGGTGAAGATCTGCATTCATTTTTCTAAAACCTTACATTAGTACAACCAAAATATAGCCCTATTCCATCGGAAATCGCCGAAACAAAGTAGGCCTACAGAATAGAATACTGTACAAGAAACATAATTTCTCGAAGCAAAAAAGGAAATTTGCATGAATGAAGATTTTTGTCATTAATCATATGATACAATGTGGTTTGTTGTAAGTATCAATAAAATTGAGAATTAATTTATTGTAGATACATAAAATATATTTATGTAGCCTATGCTGTTTATAAGAAAAACCTCTGTAGATCTGCTGGTGGTAAATTTCTGTCTCCGCTAAATTAGGGTCACTAGATTTTAAAGAAGGTAGTAAATTCAATTTTCCAACAATACTGTTTCATTGAGTGACGTTAAAAATTGATCCGAAAAAGGAAAGAACTTTTTAATAATTTTGAAAATTCGGATGTTGAATTTGTTTATATAAAATTCGATTTTAAAAACAGAAATTACAAAAGAAGGCAGTATAGTTGAGAGATGGAATTTACTACCATATTTAAAATTTAGTGACCATAGTTTCGCTGACAAGAAAACTCTCATCCATAACATGCTGAAACCTAACTTGAAAGTTAAACGTTGTGATGTACCAAGGCCGTATCCAAAAATATTATCTACCTTATTAATAGAAGGCATACAAATCGAAGCCAAAATCCAGGGTTGGCAACCCACTTCAATGAAAGCGCAGTGGAGTGAGACGGAACGCGGCATGGACGGCAGGTAGTGAGAGTTATCCACTCTACCAATTAAGGAGTTTTGTTACTTCCCTGCAGTTTGTATGAGATATTTTGGTGCTGGATTTTAATGCCTTGCAGACGAAAAAGGCAGAAAAAAATATGGACATGTTGCTGAACATGTCGCATATCTCACTCCAGATTATTAACAAGTACAATCATGCTTTGTAATTTAATTTCACGAAAAGGGCGTAAATAACACATTTTGTAAAGTTAGTGTAACTCCATGATATATTGACCTATCAATATTATAGTTATCGTATGTTTACTAACGGTATGACCAGTATAATGCAAATAAAAAAAGTTTTTTTTTCACAAAACTGTCATGCTTTGACCCAATGTTGTATAGATTTTTTTAATCCGTAGACCGGCGATTATAAAAAGAATGACACTTAACCTATACTCATTAAACCTGTATAAAACTGCTATTCTCCATTACTATTATATCGATATGGAACACAGACTCTTATATCCATGCATAGTAATTCTGCCCAAAGGCAGGTCCTTCACTGCAATCATAGCATATTCATGCTATGCTTGCAGCTTTACTAGGGAATTGTAAATGTGGTAGCTTCCCGTTGCTTTCCACAGACTCTTATATAAGGGAGAAGAAATGATTGCGAATATGTGAGAATAAAATATTTACCAGACATTTTGTACCAAAGAGAGATGAACAGACAGTTTAATGGAAAAAGACTACGTAACAGTAAGCTACATGATCTTAATGGGAAGCCAGATATAATAAGAACAATTAAGTCTCGTAGACTGCGATCGGCAAGACATGTGGCACGAATTAGAAATGGAAGAGGTGCATGGAAACTTCGTAGGAAAACCAGACGGAAAGGCAAAGAATGAGGTGGGAGAATAATATTAACTACATTTGAAAGAGGTAAAATATACAGATCATTGGGAAATATTAACTCAGGATTAGGATGTATGTAGAGCGTATGACCGCGCGGACATGAATCTCCAGGACGATAGTGCAATTGAGTTAGTTACTGAGCTTTTACAGAAACTATCATAACTCAATAGACATTCATAACTAGAGAGTGGATTTTTATGTACTAAAAGTTAAAATTGCAACATAGTATAATGAGAAGACTGGATGTTAGGAGAAAAGCCTACAGTTATTTATTATAGATATTGTAAAAGTGACTATATAAGTTCATACCGATGACTCTAGAGTTGTTTTCCATGAAGTTACATTTGCCCATAAATGCCTATTTCAGCTTACAATGCCTATAAATGCGTATTTGCTATCGTGAAATAACTTTTCTAAAGAAAAAAAGAAAAAAACAAAAGAAAAAAAATAAGTCACATACACTTGTCGCACCACTTTATCTTTGAAGCACCTGTCTGTGAACGAGGATTACAGACTGAATTCAAATAATATTGTCAGTCAATTAAAGGTTTCTATGCAATTTTCCCCAATTTAACTTAGTATTGCATAGAAACCTTTAATTGACTGACAATATTATTTTTGATGTAGATAACATTGAATTCAGTCTGTAGTCCTGGTTCACAGACAGGTGCTTCAAAGATAAAGTGGTGCGACAAGTGTATGTGACTTATTTTTGTTTTCTTTCTTTTTTTCTTCTTTAGAAAAGTTATTTCACTGTGCATAAAGAATGGACAACATAGTAAAAGACAAATTGGCCAATTTCATTAAAGAATTTGGTGCGGAAATATTCTCATGTGACGATTCAATATTGTTTTGCAAAATGCGTAGAATTTCAGGAAATTTGCGCGAAGAAGTGCCATGTTTCGCAGCATGTACACACTGCAAAACGTAAGCATTATCTTTGTAAAATGGCAAAACGAGTTCCAAAATCATCTTTGATATCTTCGTATACTATTGATAGGATGTTTATATTCTTTACGTAAGAAAAATGTATGTTGTACTCAATTTTTGTAAGAGCATATTTTGATTTTTTAGTGCCTATATTAATGATTTTTAGTGCCTTTTGCCTGCCGATTTTGAATTTTTTAAGTGTCTAACATCCGGACTATACTTATGACTCTCTTTTGTTTTGGTTCCGCATGCAACAGTTGAACAGTATAATGAGAAGTAAGAATTATGACAGACTTTTATCTTGTTTCACACACAAGCAGCTGAACAATAATATATAGAATTTGCATTATAATTTTAACTGTTATTACATAAAAATCCGCTCTCTATTCATAACCAACTTACTGGATACATAACATTCTAGGCGGGATAAGAACCATAAATAAGAAATGAAGTGTGTGTGTGTGTGTGTGTGTATATAAAGGTAAAGGTAAAGTGATCCCACTACAGGCCTCAGGAGGCCCTTGGGGTAGTAGGAGGTTAGGGCTCCCACTTTTTCTTGACAATCGGCACTTGATGTTAGCCCTGCGTGACGGCCGCCTTTACCCCAGAACAAGCGTCTGGTACTCATTTCAGTTAGAGGCTGAGTCGACCCCAGGGCCATAGTGCCGCCAGAAGGTTTGGGTCAGTTTAAAAATCCTGACCCCACCGGGACTCGAACCCTCGACCCTCCGGCTTGTAGCTCAGTGCCTTAACCACTACGCTACGGCGTGCCCCCGTGTATATATATAGTATGATAAGAAAAATAAATGCCTGGACGGGATTCGAACCCGGAACTCTGAATCTGTACCTCAGCGAGTTATCCGTTACACCACCAGGCGAATCCAATTCAAAAACTTATTTTTCTTATATATGTATTATACTCTCCATTATTACTAGATGTCGCGAGAACTCGGTCTTTACTGTCATCTAGTAGCTGACTATAACAAGTAAGCAAATTAAAGAGAATATTTTTACTTTATAGCAGTGACGCTTTATCGATGTTATAATTAAATGTTTAACATTGAGCAATGCAAGATTAATATGGTATGATAAGAAAAATAAATGCCTGGACGGGATTCAAACCCGGAAATCTGAGTCTGTACCTCAGCGTGTTATCCGTTACAGCATCAGGCGAATCCAATTCAAACACTTATTTTCCCGTCCAGGCATTTATTTTTATTATCATACTATATTAAGCTTGCATTGCTCAATGTTAAACATTTAATTATAACATAGATAAAGCGTCACTGCTATAAAGTAAAAACATTCTCTTTAATTTGCTTACTTGTTATAGTCAGCTACTAGGTGGCAGTGAAGACCGAGTTCTCGCGACATCTAGTAATAATGGATAGTATAATACATATATAAGAAAAATAAGTGTTTGAATTGGATTCGCCTGGTGGTGTAACGGATAACACGCTGAGGTACAGACTCAGAGTTACGGGTTCGAATCCCGTCCAGGCATTTATTTTTCTTATCATGCCATATTAAGCTTGCATTGCTCAATGTTAAACATTTAATATAAAATATATATATATAATATATATATATAATGTTTAACTACATAACAACTAAATCTTGGATGGGTGTACAGTTTCGGAACCGGACCGCACTAAAAACAGAAGTTATTTGACTACATGAGGCACGCCGTAGCGTAGTGGTTAAGGCACTGCGCGACAAGCCGGAAGCTCGAGGGTTCGAGTCCCGGTGGGGTCAGGATGTTTAAACTGATCCAAACCTTCTGGCGGCACTATGGCCCTGGGGTCGACTCAGCCTCTAACGGAAATGAGTACCAGACGTTTGTTCTGGGGTAAAAGCGGCCGTCACGCAGGGCTGACAACCCGGCTGACATCAAGTGCCGATTGTCAAGAAAAGGTGGGAGCCTTAATCTCCTACTACCCCAAGGGCCTCCTGAGGCCTGTAGTGGGATCACTTTACTTTTTTTTATTTGACTACATAAGAACTAAACATTGGATGGGTGTATGTCTTCGGAAACGGACCACAGCGAAAACTCTTATGTATTTTATTATATAAGACCTAAACCTGTGACTCCAACTTATCATTCCTTGATAATGGCATGTGGGATCATGCCGAAACGTCGGAATCAGTGGCCAGAGGCCGAACTTGAATCCAAGACGCGGAAAACCCAAGAAAACGTTCTGATTCATATATATACACATACTGAATAAGAAAAAAAATGTGCATGATGGCAGATGATGTAATGCTTGTTTGTGCGATAGTGTTCAGTAGAGAAACTTGAATGACTGCGAGGTCTTTTACAAAAAATGGATAACAGCTGAGGTTTGTTCTTGGCCAAGCTTTTGAAGTAGAAGAACAGGTGTAGTAGTGACCACGTGATTGTCTCCAACACAAAATACTGCATTCCCCTTCACAGTCGATTCATTAGGCAAGTCCTCTCTCCATTCAATGTTCTAAAAGTATCCGTTCTATTTTTATACCTGGCTTCTGGAAACTACAGCTCTCTCACTACTTGTTTCTGTTTTAATAAAACATTTGTTGGCATTGTAACTTTGCACTAGACACTTGTATCCGTTTACCAGGTTAATGCAGAACCTGCAGCAAAATATGTGTAATTATATTGTAGCATTCGATACATATCAATTAAAACTGTTACATCATTTTAAATTCTGTAATAGGCGTGTTTTTGCAAAATCCGATACCAGCTTCAAAGCTAGTTTTGAGATATTAGACAATTTATTAATACAAAGTATTGCTTATATATTTAACTAGATTTATTGTACTACAGTATTTGGAAACATTTTCTAGCCAATAATTTAAATAGTTTAATTTTATGCATACAACCCTAATTATATGGGATGACATTTTCTTAATTTTTTGCTTAATCCGATATCTGCAACTGAATGAATAAGGTTAAAGTAAGTTTTTGCACAATAATGTGTTTTGTCTTACTTACAGCAATGGCGACCATGATTGATAGTTCAACTTCCTGCATTTCAGGGTTGCCAACCTAAATAACTATACTGTAATATTACATATTGCAAACCTCTTGTGGGAAGTAAAACCACTGCCCTTTATGTATACTATGTACAATGTAGGCCTATATATAAAACTATATCCAAAATATAGTGTTAATATACATTATACGAAACAAATCACTGCATTTTAAATGAACTGAACTTTATTTGAAACAATATAAAACGATAAATACGTACTTGCCGCCATTTTATGACTGATTGGTGTCATGGCCTGCTGTTGAACTCAACTAATAAATATTGCCTACACTGTTAACGTTACTCAGTTGTCTATAATGAACGAAAATATTTCCAAAAAATATGTTATTATTTTACTATTATTTATTATTTTGAAAACACCATAGCACAGAAATAATGTACAACACACATTTGTGAAGTGTTTTACAGAATCTGGGAAATTAAAAAATTCGCTATCGCTCGATTTTTAAATATTTCCTCGCTTCTGTAAATACAGCTTTCCAACTTCGCATCGTAATATACTATTTAATCTAAATGGAAAGAGTTTTCGTGTTATTCAACTTTGTTTTTACGTTGGTACAGTTATAGCAGTAGTAGGATTCTATTAATTAAAATTAAGTTACGTACAATGTAATTTACAAATATGGGTCGCACGGGCAATAAGCCGTATTGACCCAGTTCGTACCAATAAAATAATGTTTGGTAATACTATAAAGTAAAACAAAAACGCAATAATATTACAATTAGATAATAATACAATAACATTATAGGTCTACATTAATTAGGTTATGTAGAATATTCAGAATTAATGGTATTACATTTTTCTAACATATTTATTTATTCACGAATGAGTGTTCTTATTTACCGAGTTTTGTTCAGAAATTTACCCAAGTTTATCCAATTTTCTGGATTTTCCATTAACTCGTATCCCTCACCTCATATACAGTTATAAGCATACATATCTAAAATACGAGGGCGGATCGGAAAGTAACGCACAATAATTTTTTTTAAAAAGTTTAATAGTAAAAAAAAAAGAAAAAAATCACAAATGAACTTACAACTTTTACCTACTTTTCGACATAGTCACCAACTTTCTCAACACATTTTTCCCATCGTGTTACCAGTTTCAATATGCCCTGTTCGTAGAAGTCCGTTTGGTTGGAGTGTAGCCATCTTTGCGCACTGCTGATTTCACTTCCACATCTGTCTCAAAGCGTTTGCCGGCCAGGAATTTCTTCATGGGACCAAACAGATGAAAGTCCGATGGTGCAAGATCCGGACTGTATGGTGGATGCTGGAGCACCTCCCAACCAATTTCGGCGATTTTCTGACGAACGACAGCAGCAACATGGGGGCGAGCATTGTCATGAATAAGTTTAACGTTAATGTTGTGACGTTTGTCACGAATGGCACGACGCAACTTCACACCAAAGTTTTAATGTAGGCCGCAGCATTCACAGTGGTCCCCGTGTTCAGCAAAGTCCACCAATAAAACACCATGCATATCCCAGAACACTGTCACAAGCACTTTCCTGGCAGATTGAGTCACTTTGAATTTTTCTTTACTGGGGAACCAGCATGTTTCCACTCCATTGATGCCTGCTTTGTTTCGGACGTGTAGTGGTACGCCCACGACTCATCACCTGTGACGATTCCTTCCAGAAGGTCATGTCCTTGTGCGGTGTACCGCGTTAAGTGGTCCAAGCTTGCCATCATTCGTTGGCCCTTGTGGTCGTCTGTCAGGTTCTTAGGCACCCAGCGAGCACTAACTTTACGGAATTTAAAATTTTCATGAACAATATCGTACACCGCACCATAGGAAATGTTGAACTTCTGCGATAAGGCTCGCAGTTGCACACGCCGGTCGTTCAGAATTGCCGCCTCAATGCCTCTGACATTCTGCGGGATTGCTGCTGTTGTCGGCCGGCCGGAGCGTGGCGAATCACTAAGGTTCACGCGTCCCTCTTGGAAGAATGTGCACCACCTGGAGACATTTTACGGTCCATACAATCATCCCCATACACGCCACGCATGTCCCTGTGAATTTCACTGGGTTTATGCCCTTTGGCCCACAAAAATCGAACAACACTTCTCTGTTCCTCACAGGTGGACGACTGTAGCATGCGCGCCATCTTTGTTGCATAGTTCAAGCTTCTCTCGCAAGAGGTGCACCTGAGAAAAAATTACCATCTGTAGTGAAAACTTCAAACTATATCTCTGTGAAATTTCAACATTCTAGCTGCAATACCAAGGCAGAAAAAAATTATTGTGCGTTACTTTCCGATCCGCCCTCGTATTTGTAATGTTTAACTTCAATATGAGTACATTATAGGTCTGCCTAACCTTCTCTTAAGGCATATAAAATTGTTTTCAAATATTACAATATTTATTAAACGATTTATTTTTTCTTGTCTTACGACTTTATCATTTGTATCAAACAAAGAACTTTAAAATATCATTATCCACTGAATATAGTTTTAGCGTAACAGACAAAGAAAATGCCTACTGTGTGGAAGTATACCATACCTAATACACTGCAGTTGCAGCCGGAAAAGGCACGGGGGACTCTTCAGGGAGTGTTTTAGATTAAGCTTCTTTCTGGGTTCTACCGGTGTGAAGGATAAGGAATTCGATGATCAGTAACAATGAGTTGCGTAATTAATTAAACCGGGTTTATTCTGTTAACCTCTTATCAACAACACAACACACAATGAATTAATATATTATAGTAGACTACTTGAGCAAATCTAGACTTCCATAGTATATTATACGTACGATAGATTGACTCACACTTTTAGGTAATAATATGAGAGCAACAGGCTCCTCTGAATACTCGTAATATGATGAACTAGCCCACTCTGTTTTCGTAAGGGAACTCTTGCTCCTCTCTGTATGTACTCGTATGGGAGCTACTGGCTACTGGTCACTGGCCACACTCTGTGTGTGTGTGTGTATGAGCTACTAACCACACTCTAACAATAAAATTTCTACTAATTTCCCAATTAAGTTTTAAAATTGGCTCAAGTATTCATTTTAGCAACATTTATTGTTTTGCAAATTTGACCATATTCAACATGTCAATCAATTTTACACTTTTATAATAAACAATAATTTCGCTTCGCTAGGTAAAGTACCTGCCAACCCTTGAGTTACCGTTAACCATTGTATAACAAAAGCTTATTGTGTGGTCCCAAATAATAAATTAATTAATTCTAGGAATTACTAATGTTAAGTATTCCTTGTAACAAAATTTTGTTTTGCAAATTTGACCATATTCAACACGTCAATCAAATTTACACTTTTATAATCAACATTAGTTTCACTTCGCTAGGCACATGTACCTGCCAACCCTTGAGTTACCGTTAACCACTGTATAACAAAAGCTTATTGTGTGGTCCCAAATATTAACCAAATCAATTCCAGGAAGTACTAATGCTACACAGTGTAAAATCTGTGGCACGAATTCTTTTACCGGAGTTCGTTTAAAGTACCCATTATAAATTTCATTGTAAGTAACTCGCTGGCTCTATCGAACCTATAGGTTCATGGCCGCGCGGACATAAGCTCTCCACATATCCCTATCTGAGACAAAGTTTTCCAATCAACGCCTGTATAATCTACTTCCCTTAAATCGTGCTTAATGTTATTCTGCCACCTCATTCTTGATCTACCAACTGGGCGTTTTCCCCCCCTCGTTTTTCCTACAAGAAGCTTCCACACACTTTTTTCATTTTCCGTTCGTGCCATATATCCAGCCCATCGCAATCTACGACGCTTAACTGTTCTTATTATATCTGCCTTCTTGTATAGTCCATGTAACTCACCGTTTTGTAGTTCTCTCCATTCCCCTGTATGTTCATATCTCGTTAGTCCAAAAATTTACCTAAGACCTTATTCTCAGATACTCCTAATCTCCTTTCTCCCCTTCAAATATGATTCCATGTTTCGAATATATATATAATATAACTGGAAGAATAACTTTTATATATAGTATATTTTTAGTTTCATGTTTTATTGAAAGGAGTTGGGACGACAAGCGTCCAGTAATGCATTTCCAGAATTGAACACAAGTTTAATTTCTTTGTGCATCTTATTCTTATTTGTACTTATTGTTCCTAGGTATTTGAATTCAGCCACATCAACAGAAAGTAAAGTATTAAAATACTAAACTAGATTATTATCAATTTATTTTAAGAATCATACGCTTTTCGTAAACCAGCTTCCCTCATCTGCAGAAGGAATTGTGTTACTAACTGTTGTTTTGCGTCGCATTTGGCACCGGTTGCTTTCCAGCGGCGTCGATAGAAGTTTTATTACCAAGGGGTCATATCGCAACTTAGGATATTTAGAGACACTCACTATTAAAAGTGTTTCTCTTGTGTATTTGTAACTTTTTAAAAACTAAATATGACATGACTAACAATGATTGGCAGAAGCTTCTGGGGGTAACTTGGGATTTCAATTATCCTTAAATTTGTCTTAAATGAGAGGAGCATGGAAGGAGAAAAAATATGATAAACCGGATTTAAATCAATGATTTCGACTTGTATGTGGGGGCGCCCTAACAATTGTGCTACTTAGGCAATCCAGGAAGAGATAAATGTTTCCTAACTTGAAATTCTCGTTTATCGCACTTAGCGAACTTTTGTACACATTACAACAAGGTCGCCTCTACTAAGAAGAGATTGTAGTGCGAATTTGTTCAGTGCCATAGGCCTATAAGTTAGGCCTAATTACAAAATTAACATCGAAAGTTATGTACTCAGGCTTACTGTTTGAATGCAATAGTTAATGCAACTTAAAAGAAGAAAAAATCCCTAAACCGGGATTTAAACCGACGATTTCCAGCTTTGCGCGCTGGCGCACTATACCATTGTGCTACTTAGGCAATCCAGGAATAGAGAGAAACCTTTCAATACTTGAAAATTCTCGTGTATCCCTATTAGTGTATTTCTATACACATTACAACAGGGTCGCATCTACTAAGAAGACATAATGGGAATTTATTCAGTGCCATATCAGCCAACTGCAAACGCAATATTGAAATTAATACATATACTTAGGCTTGCTGTTTGCATGCAACATGTATTACGAGTAAAGAGGAAAATTCCTAAATAAACCGGGATTTGAACTCAGGATCTCCAGCTTTAAGCGCTGCGCTGGTGCATTAAACTATTTTGCTGCTTATGCAAACAAAAAATGTTTCCCTCTTTTAGTTGTATTAACATTTTTAGGTCCACCGCTGTGGTCTGGAGGTAGCGTACTGCCTTGCCACTCAGCGGGCCCGGGTTCGATCCCCGGTCGGGGCAGATTTTCTGGGCGAGGTTTTTATCGGGATTTTTCCTCACGTGTAAGACAAATGTCAGGAAAACTTTAATGCCCAAATGGTCCCCGAAATCATGATCATCATCATCTTTATGATTATCATCATCATCATTCACCGGTGTGGAAAGCAACGGGAAACTACCACACCTAGAATTCCCTAATAAAGCTGCAAGCATAGCATGAAAGTGCTATGATTACAGTGAAGGACCTGCCTTTGGGCAGAATTACTATGGATGGAACATTTTTAGTTGAGTTAACATGGACTCTTACTTTAAGGGACGAAAGGAGATTACGAGTAATTGAGAATAAAGTTCTTAGGACAATTTTTAGATCAAAGAGAGATGGACAGGCGAATGGAGAAGACTGTATAACAGTGATTTATATGGTCATTATAGGAAGCCAGATATAATGAGAGCACTTAAGTCTCGTAGACTGTGATGGGCAGGACATGTGGCACGAATGGAGAATGAAATACATGCAAGGAAGCTTCTTGTAGGAAAACTAGAGGGAAAACGCCAAGGTAGACCAAGAATGAGGTGGGAGAATAACAATAACTCTTATTCGAGGGAAGTGGATTATACAGGGGATGATTGGAAAACATTGACTCAGGATAGGGATGTATGGATAGCTTATGTCCGCGCGGCCATGAACCTACGAGTTCGATAGTTAGTTAGTTGAGTTAACATTTTTAATCAATGCCTGTAAAACACCGCTTATAAATATGCTAGTGTAGGAAAATTCTGGGAGGACAGTCGAGACTTGTACACTGTGAAAGTCGCTAGAACCAATCTTTCTAGTATGGAGTATAGACATATATGAAAAGTTCTCCGTGAGCATTCCGATTCATCAGTCGACAGCTAAAGATTCCTCCTCTACCACACAAGGTGAGACTCCGACTCTCGGCATCGCTCGCATGGTTATGCTCCTTGCGTCTGGTTCCGAGGATCGCGGGTTCAAACCCGGCTGCGGTCGATAGATTTTTTAGGACGGAAAAATCTAAGGAGCAAATCCTCCGGGAGCTGTGGGTTCGGAATCTGAAGATTTTCAGACTCGCAAAAGATCCTTTAGCCTACATAAATAGGCCTGTAAGCAAAATTACCGACATCAACGTCCTGGTAATACCGTAGTTGCCTATTAGCCTCATTGGGTCGGTATGTTGACCGCATGCCATCCATGACATCCTTACTTACTTACTCACTCACTGACACTAGTAGGTTCATGTCCGCGCGGGCATAAGCTCTCCATACATCCCTATCCTGAGCTAATCCTTTCCAATCATTCCCTGTATAATCTACTTCCCTCAAATCATAGTTAATGTTATTCTCCCACCTCATTCTTGGTTTACCAACCGGGCGTTTTCCCTCTGGCTTTTCTACAAGAAGCTTCCATGCAAGTCTTTCATTTCCCATACGTGCAATATGTCCTGCCCATCGCAGTCTACGAGACTTATCTGTTCTTATTATATCTGGCTTCCTATAGAGACCATGTAGTTCATTGTTATGTAGTCTTCTCCATTCACCTGTCTGTTCATCTCTCTTTGGTCAAAAAATTTTCCTAAGTACTTTATTCTGAAATACTCGTAATCTCCTTTCCTACCTTGAAGTAAGAGTCCATGTTTCGCACCCATATAATATAACTGGTAGAATAATAGTTTTATATATTTTCAGTTTACGTTTTTTGAAAGGAGTTGGGACATCAAGAGTCTCTGCAATGCATAATAGCACGCATTTCCAGAATTGAGCCTATGTTTAATTTCTTTGTGCATCTCATTCCATGACATCCACGAGCAAATAAAATAACTAAAGATTAACTTGGTCTAGTAGCTCCTTACAAAGGGAGGCTATGGCTCAACAATGGGCTACGTCATTAGAGATAGATTAAAGCCCGACATAGATTTGAGGATTAGAGCATGGTATCTGTGGTATTAAAATGCTTTCAAGATTAAGGAAAACCCCTTCAAATCTTGATTTCGAAGTGAAAATTTTAAAATAATTATTTAATATTTAATAGTAGTAGTAGATGCTAAATGAAAATCTTAAGAACTATTCAGGGGAAAACACTATTTGATAAAGTACACGACACAGAAATTAGGGACAAATGCCATATTCAAGACATAACCAAATTTATTATAGATAGATGAAAATATTGGAATGGTCATATAGAAAGAATGGAAGAAAACCGGCTTGCAAAAAGAGCTAAAGAAGATAGACCAATGGACGGGAGAAGAACAAGAGGAAGACCTGCCAAGAGATGGATAGACAGTGATTGTACATCCAGTACGTCTTCCTCCGAGGAGTGATTTTGGAAATAAACAGGATGAAAATCCTACAAATTAAGTTTAAGAAGAAAGAAGATTTAATAGTAGGCCTATGTTATGCTACAGGGCTAGAAGTTCAGGTCGCACATCTATATTTGTCAAACAGAGTTGGGCCATCTTCTAACCAGTACAGAGGTGACATGTTTGATTCCCTTGATTTTACAAAACTCGCCCACTGGCGCTATCAAACTCGTAGGTTCAAGGCACCGCGAGCATAAGCTCTCCATACATCCCTATCCTAAGCTAATGATTTCCATTACATTTTACACATTTTTAAGCTGGAACAAATATTTATTGTAACTACCTAAACGACTTAACATGGTAGATATTGTGCCAGACGTACACACTGACCCAAATTTGATAATAATGGGGAGTTTCATTTACATACTCGAACCAGCTTTCGAATTGTGCCCTAACACGATGCTTTGAGTGTAAACGGGCTAATAAAGCTAAGTGATGTTAGCAGCAGTCTCACCGTCCTAATAATCTTTGAACTGAATAGCTTGTTGCATTTTATTATTAAGATTTATGTCATAACCCTTTTGTTTATCTTAAAGAATATTGAGAACAGAGAATTCTGAAATTATTGTTTACTTGAGTCAAAGTAGTATCAAAATACTGATTATTCTTGAGAACTGTTTATATTTATGTTTCCATTATATTTAGGCCTACACTATATACTGTAGAGGGAGACCATGACACAAGCTCGATTCTTCGTACGATATCATAATTAATGACACGAATGATTTCGAATTTATCTAGAGAATTTGGAAATTAAGAGTGGCATTTGTTAGGACTATTCAAAGAATAAAATTAAGTAGTTTACTCACAAATCATTATTTAAATACAGTTATTTTAAAATATTTATACAGTATATGTAATGTAAACGGCGATGTTTGAAAACAAATGAGAAATGTTTGGTTACGTTTCACTTGTCCATCACTGCAATTTGATCATACTATTTATTGCCAAATAAGATCGCAATATTGCAAGAATGCTACCTAGTGGAGAAAAAATTAAAAACATCAAACTATATATTTTAACCGAAAACATAGGTTATTAATTAATTGTTTCGAAAACAACTCGGTAAAATCAGTATTTGAAACACAATTAATGAACACACATTAGCATATGTGTAGGTCGAAGGAATCTGTTCATTATTTGCTACATTCAACGTATTTGGTGGAGAGTTAGTAACTATAAAATAATGCTCTGACTTGTTCAGAATATTAAATAGAAGGAGCTCTCTTTATTTTCTTAATCTAAATACGATAATTATAGAGGTGAAACATGAGTGTGACTGAATGTAAAACAAAATTCATTGAAATGTGATTGGTCATTGAATCCCATTTGGGGCACGAGTTAAATAGTCAATTTAATTATAGCTTGGGTATTTTAATGTCTACATAGTAATATGTGCCCTACCTTCTCGATGGTCGCGGCTGCCCCGCCTGGGATCACATGTTCGATTCCTGGTGTTGCCGGAGGGGTAATGTTTTTATCTGTTTTTTTTTCGGGATTCTCCAGATTCCGAATTTCATCCCACCAACACTCTCAATTCCTCTTCCCTTCCCCATCATCTCATTTCATCTCCATTTATTCATTTCACAACACTTTTCACCTCATCTCATGTTAGGTAATAAATAGTCTAGTTTAGCAAAACATAGATATTTTAAAAATGTGATTGTGGTGATCTGATGGGGCATACACTCATGTACTCTCTCATGACCCGAGCATGTGAGTAATTTAAGGACAGAATAGGGTTATTATCATTATTATTATTATTATTATTATTATTATTATTATTGTTGTTTTTGTTGTTGGCGGTTGCTTAAATCTCTACTAGATTGCCCCACGCGCCAGAAATATAGATCTCTAGCGGGGAAGATAGGAGTTGCCGTCCACAGCGAAAGCGGAAGTACGTGTGTGAGTGAAGTAGCCAATATGGCAGATTGTTGTGTGATGGTAACGCTCGTGGAGCTGGTCCGCTGTCATTCCGAACGCGGTCGGAACATATACGTATTTCGTGGTCCTCTGGTGTGAAAAACTAATTGTGAGGTAATAGTGCTTATTGAAAGCAACCGCCAACAATTATTGAATCTCCAAATATTTTGAAACCCTATTTCGCCACCAAGTCATGTTAGGGTTGTAGCTTACCATAACAGTATTATACTATACATTGTAAAACAGAATTATTATCTTATGATAGGGTTAAGGGAGGAATGCGGCTCCTTCTGGAGGCATTGGGCCAAGCTCCAATGAATGACGACGATATTTGTTAAATGTGTGTGACCGCTAGATGTATGTTGAGTCAGGAGCACCATAACGGACTACATATCATCGTAGAGTAGATTTCATCTCATTCATTCCATTAAAGAAATATAGGCAATGTAATGCCCCAAAAATAAGGTTGAGGAATTAGGGTCTTAAAATCCGAACACATTTCTTCTAATCTAACACTATGTGTTTATAGATATAGACTACAAATTACTAAACCTAATTTTGTTATGTCTACAATATTTTATCTACGTTTAGGGGAATTTAGTATATGCCGTATATATATATATTATATATATATATATATATATATATATATATAGTAACTTGGGTGTCTCACATGGCACCTGAATCGAAGCAGCAGTCCATAGAATGGAGGCACACTGCATCGCCAAGGTAAAAGAAATTCAAACAAATCATGTCAACACGCAATGTCATGTGCACTGTTTTTTGGGATAGAAAAAGAGTTCTACTCATCGAATTCTTGCCTCGGGGCGAAACCATTAATAGAGAAATCTATTGTCAGACCTTCAAGATGCTCCGTCACGCAATTCAGTACAAGAGAAATGGATTTCTGACCGACGGAGTTATGTTGCTTCATGACAACGCTCGGCCACACACAGCTCGTGACACCCAAAATCTCATCACGAAATTTGGCTGGGAACAAATTGACCATCTGCCTACAGCCGGGATTTGGCTCCGAGTGTCTTTCATCTCTTCCTGCACCTGAAGACGTTTCTCGGTGACCAACGTTTTGATGGCGACGATGAAGTGAAAACAGCAGCGAGGAGTGATTCGCAACGCAGACGGGTGGATTCTACAATGAGGGGATAGAAAAATCTGTACCCCGACAAGATAAATGTCTCAATAATGGTGGAGATTATGTTGAGAAGTAATTGAAGTGTGGGGAATACAATGCAACAGAAATAGTTTGCAAATATATTCCCGTTTAATTTTACTACAACCTTTCGGAACTTACATTAGAAACACGGCTCGTATATTTAATGAAATTTATTTATTGCGAAAACGATATGTTTAGAGAGAGATTAATGTGGGCTTTAAAAAAATACAAGATAAATCAACAAACATTGTTGTTATATTCTGCAATTTTAGGTGCAAGTTTCATATGTGAATTTAAAATAAACATGAGCGAAGGCCAAACAATAATTCTGATAATAGACAAAATGTGTCTCTAATAAGTATTGCAAATTGTAACGATTGTAGTATTACAACAACTATTAATCATCATTAAAGTGTGATTTACGTTTTGTTGAACCTATATGTTATGTTTGTTAGCGTGTATAGTTTTTTTATAATTTAGAGTATTATCTGATGCAGCGGAACATTGACCTGCTTCGTTTGTGGAACATTTACGAACTAATGCCTTGTCATCCCGTGTACACTCGCTTCGCGTCAGTCTGTGGCGTTGAGGACTGTAGTGCAATACCCTAAGTAAGCTGGATAAGTGCTTCCTGACCATATATGATTAGTATCCACGTCAGTACGACACAATGACAGTGCTGCTTTGACTGGAGTTAAACGTTCCGCTGAGCCGTAAAGTAGGGCCTATAGGTTTTGTGTCTACTAACTAAAGCGTCACTAATTGCTATAATAGTAGATAAAATATTTAAACCATTGCACGAAATGTACACGCAATCTATCAATCGTGAAAATCTATACCCACTTCTGAGACGAAGTTTCTAACTTCACTGAAGGAAAAAAGTACAATGTCTTTGAAAGGAAATGCACACTCGCGGACCGGTAAGTTAGCAGACTTCTCTACCTTTGTGATATCAAGTTGGTAAACATACTTTATATCTACAAGTAGCACATTCATGTGATGCAAAAAATGTAAATATTTCTCAAGCACTCTTTTCCGTATTACAGTCAGTCCTTACTTTCCTTTGATCTGGCGGTAAACTTGACGATATTAAAAAGATTAAACCGTTTACAAAGTAGAATCTCTAGAAAGAACACAAAGCCTACTTACCCAAGCATAGAAATTCTCATAGGAATCTTTTTGGAACCAACGAACAGTTCTTTCTATTACAGAAGCTAAGTGTTCCCTAGCGGGGCAGATTCAACGGCCAATATCTTATGTAGGGCATGTATATGTTTGCATATTACCTTAGAGTGTAGCCTACATATGAAATATCTATTTATTTACCAGGTTTCACAATGTTACATAATAATTTCTTGCACCCAAGTAATATATTGTCATTCTGTTCCGAATATTTCTGTCTTTCCACCGTTTAATACTTTTTTCCACATGCTGCTCAAAATATCACCAAACCACGTTATTTTGGCCGTCCTCTTCTTCTTCCACCACGTGGCACTCATTTTATTCTTAATCGTCGATTTATGACGCAGAATTACTTAAATTATGCTATGATTTCAAACTTCCCAACTCCTATCAAAAAACGTAAAAATGAAAATACATACTTACTTACTCACTGGCACTATCGAACCCGTAGGTTCATGGCCGCGCGGACATAAGCTTTCCATACATCCCTATCCTGAGATAATCCTTTCCAATCTTTCCCTGTATAATCTACTTCCCTCAAATCATAGTTAATGTATTCTCCCACCTCATTCTTGGTCTACCAACTGGGCGTTTTCCCTCTGGCTTTCCTACAAGAAGCATCCATGCACGTCTTTCATTCCCCATACGCGCAACATGTCCTGCCCATCGCAGTTTACGAGACTTAACTGTTCTTATTATATCTGGCTTCCTATAGAGACTATGTAGTTCATTGTTATGAAGTCTTCTCCATTCACCTGTCTGTTCATCTCTCTTTGTTCCAAAAATTTTCCTATGAACTTTATTCTCAAAAACTCGTAATCTCATTTCCTCCCTTAAGAATCCATGTTTCGCACCCATATGATATAACTGGTAGAATAAGAGTTTTATATATTTTCAGTTTAACGTTTTTTTTCAAAGGGGTTGGGACATCAAAAGTCTCTGCAATGCATAATAACACGCATTACCAGAATTGAGACTATGTTTAATTTCTTTGTGCATCTCATTCCTATTTGAAATTATTGTTCCTAGGTATTTGAATTCAGCCACTTCCTCAAAATGTCCTTCATTTGTTATTAGCTGTCCATTTGCACTATATAATCCATTTCTACGTGTGACCATATATTTAATTTTATTGTTATTAACTTCCAGTCCCAATTCCTTAGTGTTACTCAATAGTGTGTGCGTGTTGTCCTTTAGTATCTCCTTGCTATCGTCCAACAGTACAACATCAGCATAAACTAACAGCTTATTAATACCATTGAGTTGTAGGCCTTACTCATCCTCTAAATATTTGATGCTATGCTCTAGTACAAAATTAAATAGTAGAGGAGATAGTGCATCTCCTTGCTTCAACCCATTCTGGATTTCAAAAGTGTCTGAAAACTGTTTGCCTACACGCACCCTACTCTTTGTGCCATTTAGACACATTCGTATAAGCCTAACTAACTTTTTAGGAATTCCGAACTCCAGCAAGATACTATATAACTTATCCCTCTTAATTGAATCATATGCTTTTTTGAAGTCTACATATAGTTGATGTACAGTACCATTATATTCCCATTTATTTTCTAAAATTTGTCTTATACTAAAAATCTGATCTGTTGTAGACCTGTTTCTTCTAAATGCACACTGATGATCTCCAAGAATGTCATCAATGTAGGGAGTAAGTCTGCTTACTAATAATTTTTTAGAATTTTGTACGAAGTTGAAAGTAATGAGATGCCTCTGTAGTTATTGCAATCAGTTTTATCCCATTTCTTATAAATTAGTACGATAATCGAGTCTTTTCATTCATCTGCGAGAGCTTCTTTTTCCCAAATCATACTAAGCAACCGGCGTATCTTTCCATCAATTTTTCTCTCCCTAATTTTATCAGTTCTGCTGGGATCTCATCCGAACCTAATACTTTATACATCTTCAGTTTTTCTATCGCCATTTCAACCTCTAATGAACTTGGTTCTGCGACTAGTAGTTCTGTTTCTGTAACTTATCCTCCTCAATATCCTGTTCTGTGAATAAAGTAACTTTTCCATCTATTTAATATACTCTTGGAATCTGCAATCATTTGCCCATTTTCTTTCCGAATTATGTTTGTTCTAGCCCGAAACCCTTTCTTGTCTATCCTAATTCCCTGATAAAATTCTCTAATGTTCCTACTTTTTGCATTAATTTCAAGATCATTAATCTTCTCTCTCAGATATTCCCTCATTTTACTCTTTAGTAGTCTGGTGGTTTCCCGTGTAATACTACCCAATTGCTTTAAAATTTCCCTCATTTGGCTCGTGTAACCATTTCATTTTTGCTAGCTTTCTTTTCTTTACATTTCTTGTGTTGCCTCTTTTTTAAATAACGAATGCTTTCTGATGCTGACAATTTAATAGTACCTCTTACAGAATCCCATTCTTTATTCATATAAGTTTCTACTTCGTTTGCACATTGTCATCTGAAGATTCTAGTACTTCAAATCTATTAGCAATTTTGATTTGGTATTCTTGCCGCATTTCATCATTTTTCAAGTGTTTTAATTCAAACTTTTCAGAATCATCTTTAGCGTTTGTTCCTCTCATAAGCGATAGCCGTTGTCTGATTTTCACCCTTACTAGATGATGATCCGAATTGCAGTCTCTCCCTCTAACTGATCTAACATCGATGATGCTACTGTGCCGCGTTTGTCCATTAATACATTATGTATCTGGTTCCGAGTTTCTCCATCTGGAGACTCCAGGTGTATTTATGAATATCCTTACGCTGAAATGTTGTGCTCTTAACAATGAGATTCTTTGATGTGGCAAATGTGACTAATCTAACCCCGTTGTCGTTACTATCTTCATGAAGACTGAATTTGCCTATTGTTGGTTTGAATATATCTCCCCGCCCCACTTTTGCATTACAATCTCCTAAGACAATTTTTCATATGATATCGTGAAAGGCTATCAAATAAGCGTTATAATTCTTCATAGAACTCATCCTTGATCTTGACATCTTTATCTTCTGTAGGGGCATGTATATTTAGAATTATAAAATCTTATCGTTTATCCTTTAGAATATGTATGATATCCTGTCACTGACGAACTTAATATCTCGGATAGCGGATAGGATCCTCCTTCTGACTAAAAAAACCCGTTCCAAACGCAGGTCTTTCTGCACCCCCATAGTATAATGCAAAGCTTGCTGATTCCTGACTACCTTCTCCTAGTCACCTAACTTCCTGTAAAGCGACTATATCCAAGGGCGATTTATCCAATTCCCGCGTTAATATCTCTAGTGCCCCGCTATTGTATAAAGTCCTAACATTCCATGTTCCTAGGAACATGTCCCTATGTTTGAGCCTTTGGCATGTGTTCTCTGAAGTAGTCCCCGCCCGGTGAACCGAATGGGGGACTATTTGACCTCCGGAAAATTTTACCCCAGTGGAACCCATGTCCACATTTCTTGACGGTTGTATTTTTACGGTGAAAGATCGTCACTCCTTCGACCAAGGTACGTTTTTTCGTCTGGCTTATCACCTTCGACCAGTCCGGCTTGGGTAAACCTATCGGGAGCAATGCTACCGCCGGCATAGCTCTCGGGATCATTTAAGCACACAAGCCACTCCACCACGACAAGAGAAAAATGAAAATATATAAAACTTTTATTCTACCAGTTATATTATATGGAAGTGAAACATAAACTCTTACATTAAAGGAGGAAACGAGATTACGAATATTTTAGAATAATGTTCTTAGAAAAGTTTTTGGACCAAAGAGATGAACAGACAGGTGAATGGAGAAGACTACATAACAGTGAACTACATGGTCTTTATAGGAAGCCAGATATAATAAGAACAGTTAAGTCTCGTAGAATGCGATGGGTAGGACGTATGGCACGAATGAGGAGTGAAAGACATGCATGGAAGCTTCTTGTAGGAAAACCAGAGGGAAAACGCCCAGTTGGTAGACCAATATTGAGGTGGGAGAATAACATTAACCATGATTTAAGGGACGTGGATTATACAGGGAATGATTGGAAAACATTAGCTCAGGACAGATATGAATGGAGAATTTATGTACGCACGGCCATGAGCCTGCGGGTTCGATAGTGCCAGTGAGTTAGTTAGTTAGTTAGTTATTCTATGAATACAAGCAATTTTGTCTTTCCCATTTTGCAAACTTAAACTGTCTGCAAGAGGTAAAATGATCACATTGCAGGCCATAGGAGGCCCTTGGGGTAGTAGCAGGTTAAGGCACCTACTTTTTGTAGACAATCGGCATTTGATGTCAGCCGGGTTATCAGCCCTGCCTTTACCTCCAGAGCAAGCGTCTGGTACTCATTTCCGTTGGAGGCTAAGCCGACCCCAGGATCATGGTGCCATCAGAAGGTTTGGATCAATTTACAACACTCAAGCCGCCTAGGCTCGAACCCTCGAGCTTCCGCGTTTGTAGCGTATGGCGTAAACTACGTACCTAAGCTTACGGCGGGCTCGCCCAGACTGATTGAAACGATGTTAAAAAATGTAGTACTAAATATGAGTAAAATGTTAAATATAAGTTTAGGGTGAGTTATTTTTGTTGTGTTAAGGTGAGTTTTGTTAGCTTTTTTCAAGTTTAAGGACGATAAATATGCATGGACACTAAAAAGGCAAAATGAAATTAGAATAACGGCTTATGAAATGAGATTCATGCGCAGAACAGCGGGTTACACCAGATTGGATCGAAAAAAGGAACACCGATATCTTAAAAGAATTGAAGACTACGCCAATTTTGAAATATATTAAACAGTACCAACTAAATTGGAAATACCATCTTGAAAGAATGAGTTCAAATCGGATCCCCAAAGCTGTTTATAATTATATACCAAGAGGACGAAGTTCTCTGGGCTGTCCTATGAAACGCTGGAGGGAAAATTCTCTATAGGATCGTAACAGTCCTTGGCCTAATACTTGGAAGGAAGGAAGGAGAAGAAGAAGTATAAAGATAGGATTAGTTATTTTAGTTATATTTTTACGTCTAAAGCCGACAATTATAATCGTGAAATACCTTTGATGTTTTGACTTCAATACAACAACACTCTCCATGATAGACACGTCTATAATTAACATCAATATAAACAACCACAAGAGTATGTGTGCTCTGCGAGACTGCACCGCGTGACATGTGTACAGTGGTAATCTCGGGTATCTAAAACTGGCCGTACTTGAACAATATAATTTATAATAAAATATCCCGGGCCGCTCATTGACGTGTTAGTTTGGACTATTTAACTTATGCCCCAAGTGGTAGTCAATGACGAATCATGTTTCAATGAATTTTGTTTTGCAACCAATGAAAGTCGTGTTTCATCTCAATCTCAATCGAATTCTCTTTACCACCTCCTGCTTTTGTGATGAAGAATGCTCCTCCTTTTTAATATACCAAACAGCTCAGAACATTATTTTTCTCCAACGAATACCTTTCAATATAGCAAATAATGAACAGATTTTAGTGAGTTGTTTGCTAAAAAGATAAATTAATAACCTATAATGTTGATTATAATACAGTTTAATGCGTTTCGTTATTTCTCCACTAGGATGCATTCTTACAATATTGTATCCTATTTAGCAATAAATAATAAGATCAAGTTGCAGTGAATATACATAAACCCGTATTTATGATGTCTTCAAACATCGCCGTTTTCATTAAATTTATAAATATTTTAAAATAACGGTAACTATATTTATGTAATGAATTTTGAGTAAACGGCTTAATTTTATTCGTTAAATAGTCCCAATAAATGTCATTCTTGATTTCGAAATCCTCTAGATAAATGCACGATTTACAAAGTGACTGGTGGGTTTATCGATAATTTGGAAATGACTCGTGGCATTACTTATTTATCTCATGCCCCAAATGGGAATCAATGACCAATCAGGTTTCAATGAACTTTGTTTTACAACCAATTACAGTAGCATTTCACCTCGATATTTATCGAATTTTGTTTAGCAAAATAAAGAAAGCTCCTCCTTTATAATATTCCGAACAGGTCAGAGCATTATTTTGCAGTGATTGACTCTCCAACAAATACGTTGAATATAGCAAATAATGAACAAATTCCTTCGAACTACACATTTCATAATTGTGCGTTCAATAATGTGTTTTTAAGTAACGATTCTACGGAGTTGTTTCTAAAATATTAATTAATTATCTATAATGTTGTTTATAATATTCACATTGCTGTGTTTGATTTTCTCTCCACTAGGGTGCATTCTTACAATACTGCGATCCTATTTGGCAATAAATAATATGATCTAGTTGCAGTGGATGAACAAATGAAACATAAACAAACATTTCTCATTTGTTTCTAAACATCGCCGTTTACATTAAATATAATAACATTTTAAAATAACTAAGTTTTAATAATGATTTGTGAGTAAACATCCTAATTTTATTCGATACTAGTAAAATTAATGTTAAGTTTCCGTTGAGGTATTAAGTCACAGTAATAGAATTTACGAATAAGAAATACAAAATAGTCAGTCACCTTACAGGTCCGTCTCCTCAACTTAAAATGTTTTAGCACTCTGTAGGCCTTTCCGGGACTATTCTCATCAGCAGCAGAACGAATTAGGTCTGTATTCGTTGACCCTTGTAGAAGCACTGACTTAGTTGTGAATATTTTGTGTAGAGGATTGTGTGAGCTGGGTATGTTCTCATTCAGAATCAGGTTTTTACCGAATTCTCTTAGAATTGCAATTTCCTCCAGTATATGTATCCTCGTTGGTATGTTTTCTCTATGTAATATTGTGAGGGCGTTAACGATATTATACATATGGTTTTCTGCTTGAATTATATGTTTTGCGTAACTTGACTTTCCTCCATCATAAAAAATCTCTAAAATGTTCTTTAAATCTAACATTAAAGCTTGTGCTAGTTTTTCCAATGTAGAATTTATTAGTCTGTACACGTTAATTTGTATGCTCCTTTATTATTGAAATTATGTTTTTCTTCGACATTATTATTTATTAAATTTAATAAATAAAATAAAATATATAAAATGCCATATATTTTGCAGGAATTCCTAGAATAATGCACACAATATTTTAAGACACATTTGAGTATATTATGTAAATACATAATATTATTTTTTAATGTATTCGCTTATATATTTCATAAATAATTTGAAAATAAGCAGATAGAAAATTGAGCCAATATTAAAATATAAGTGATGTATTAAGAACAGCGGTCAAGTATTAATTTATAAATAAGTGCATTGTGGATAATACCAACTTACAGTTAATAATAATATCATAAATTTAATAGAAGCGTAGTAAGAAAGTGTATTTAATTATTTATAAAAAGTTGTTGTGAAAATTTTTATTTTATTTATTTATTTTATTTTATTTTATTTTATTTTATTGATGGAGTTAAGAACGTAAGGTCTTCTCTCCCACTTCGCCAGGGTTAAATTATACATATAATTACAATTATGAATGAGCTGCATGTTGATTAATAATACATAATAGCCTTAGGTCTACACAATGTAGAGTTGACGAGGAACAGAAATAATAATGATAAGAGTGATACGTAATGGAGAAAAACTGAGCTCACATTTAAGTTCAAAATGGTTGAATCCGGTCTATTCACATATTATATTATAAACCTCATGGAAAAGTTAAAATTTGTATACCTGTGTAATTTATTAATTGTTTCTATAATATATAATAAAATCTGAAATGATAAAGTTGTGTCTTGCCAACTTACAATATGCAATGGTCTTGTATACAATAGAACATTTATAGTGGATTTTAACGATTTGAGATGAAAAAGTCCGTCACGCAGCAACTGCGTAATCTAAGATAATTTCTGGTTTAGCCCGTCAGCGTGGAGCGACGTGACGTGTACGCAAGTTGAATTCTTCACCAAATGCGGAACGACGTGACATGTACGCTAGCTACATGCACTGCTTTAAACTGTAATTATGACCTTTGTGTTTACATTAACTATTTACAGTTTATACAAATTTTATGTAGAGACTTCAAAGTTTATATTAGTGCATATATTAACTGATTACGGCCCTCAGTAACAAGTTAAAATAATTTTATATTTGTATTTATTCTTGCGGCCTCTGACATTTTTCTTAAATTTATAACTTGATAAAGGATTTCTTTTAAAACTAAATTTGCCTTTTTTTGTAGATTAGCTTGTCTATCAAATTGAATCTATTTTCAAATCTCTTCATTTTTAATAATAATGTCGCAAAATTCAGTATATATAAAGACCCAACAAAGTTATTTCTGATTTACGCTACAGTACAAGACCACAACAGTAAATTTCAGATATATATACATTTCAAATGACGATATCCTTACGTTATGGAAAGGTAGTTAGTCTACAATTCAGTCAGTATCTAAAAGGTAAAGTGGTCCACTACAGACCTTAGAAGGTTCTTGGAATATTAGGAGGTTAAGGCTCCCACTTTTCTAAACTATCGGTACTTGATGTAAGCCGAGTACTTATTTCTGTCTGACGGCCCATAACAAGCATCTGGTACTCATTTCAGTTAGAGGCTGAGTCAACCCCGGGTTCACAGTGCCGCCTGAAGGTTTGGTTCAGTTTAAAAATCCTGATCCACCGGGACTCAAACCCTCGATCTTCCGGCTTGTATCATGTTGATCTTTTAAGTCCACACCTCCGGCGAAACTATTATAGTCATATTTCATCGACTGGTTTCGGTTTGGAAACCAGAAGAAAGGCATTGAAATTTAGGGTTGATGAAGGTCTTTTAGTACAACAGGTCTGATGTGTAGAAAGACCATTTTTTGAAGGCACACGACCTAAAATAATGTTTCCAAAGTGTTAGAAAGACACATTTGGAGAAGGCCCCCCCCCTACAAGAAAGAAGGTCAGCGCATAGAAGCAATGTGTTTGTAATAAACATGAACAAAATAAACACAAGGGGAAAAAATACACTTATTGTTGCCCGAGTGTCAAACAGCTGGTTTACATTTTGAAGATTTATCACACCAATTTTTGAAGTTCATACTTTTTTTTTCAAGACCCTTTTCTTTGTGTAAATATTTCGTTTTGTTGTTAGGTAAAGCCGGTTCTCTGAATTCTTCAAAGAATCCCTAGTGCAATACACTGTGTCACTTATGTGAGAAATTTACAAAAAGGACCTATTTCAACTGTGGCACAACAACCATAAATAAGTCTGCAAAAAATGCAGAGATGTTATGTGAGAACCGTAACAAATTTAATTAATTAAATATTATATTAAGGGTTCACCATAAACGAATTGCAAAAACATTTAAATTACTCAAGATATATCAATTTAAATGCGTTATTGGAATACTGGCACTGAGCGGCTGGGTTTAAATACCGGTGAACTTCCTCCCGCATCAGAGTATTCCCGGCCATTTAAATTCATCCGCTCTGAAGGGTTAGTACAGGATATGCAATGTTGCCAAAAAACACCGACAAGGGAGGTGAGGTTGTATACTGAGTTACGTTGATCATTTTTAATAAGTTACGAATGATCCGGAAATGATGCGTTTTCACACTATGATTAATTATGTCTCAATATAAATGTTAGTTCGAAGGATTTGAAGACTCATTACTTGACAAAACCTCACAGGTACGGAACCTATGATACGTGGTTTCGCAAAGGAATGTGGCTGCAACAGGACAGTGTTCCAGCTCACTTCCATGCCAATGTGAGGAGACATTTGTATACCACGTACCCAGGTCGATGGATTGGAAGAGATGGACCAGTCCCACGGCCTACGAGATCACCTGAAATTAACTCTCTCCACTACATTTTGCGGGGCGACATAAATCAATCTGTTTATTAGGCTCCAGTAGAGTAACGTATGGTTCTCATAGCCCGAATCCACGCTGTGGTCTCGAGGTAGCGTGCTGCCTTGTCACGCAGCGGGCCCGGGTTCGATCCCCGGTCGGGGCAGTTTTTCTGGGTGAGGTTTTTATCGGGGTTTTTCCTCACCTGTAAGACAAATGTCGGGAAGACTTTAGGGCCCAAACGGTCCCCGAAATCATATGGCCATCATCCTTACCATCCTGGTTGAGTGGTAGACAAGGCCTTAAGGCCTTAACTCTGCCAGGTAAAATAAAGCTATTATTATTATTATTATTATTTGAACGTGTGGGCCAATCACTACACCGCCGATGTACGTTCTGAAATAAGATAGAAGGTGGATATTTTGAAAACTTGATGCGTGTGTAACACTATTGTCAAGTATTGTATTTTGAAATCAAAATTTTCAAACTCTTGAGAAATTAGCTACTCATGGTGTGAAAACGCATCACTTATGATCATTGGTACCTTATTAAAAATTATCAACTTATCTCAGTATACCACCTCACCTCCGTTATTTTTTTGCAACACCCTGTATATATATATATATATATATATATATATATATATATATAGGCCTATATGGTTAAATTGAGGTACTCTAATCAATCAAATCGGCAAATTTCCACATCGTCATATGAAATAGATAGAATATCGGGTTCTTATTTTTGAAGATAGTTATAGCGGATACAAGTGTTACTGAGTAATTAATTTAATCGTCCATCCATTAATTAATTCATCCATCCATTCAATATTTCCTCATTCATTCATTCCCGATTAAATTGATATGTTACTTCTCTTACCTTTTATACCCATTAGGTTTGATTTTATTTGTTTGTATTTTATTGACGTTGAGAAACTTTGTGCTTGGAGGCGGTTTGTTCAAGTTCACGGCCTCAAGCAAACTACTACAAAGGGTTGACTGTTGTTAAACATCTATTAACATCAAACACAAGTTCTGTACTTATCTATTAAACAGTCTGTTTTCAATTATATTCACGTTTCTCATTCCAATTACTTGCAATTTATATTGATACATCTACAACAAGCACTGACATGGCTGCTCTTCTTCAAACATCTCACTTGTTTTCCAATAACCCTCGGTATGATTCACCTCTCTCAAATCATTATTAATGTTATTCTCCTGCCTCAGTCTTACACCACATATAAGACTCTTTCTCTCTGGTTCTCCTACTTGGAGATTCCACACCCTTCTCATTCCAATTCGTGCCCCATGTCCTGCCATTTGAAGTTAACGAAACTTAATTTAATTAATTTTGAGAATTGTCCTGATCATTGAGAGTTTTCTACAACCAATCTTAGTAATTAACATGAATTAAAAAAAATGACTATGGACTTAAAGACTATCAGTTTGCAACAAACATTCACAAATTTCCCTTCATTAAAGCTCTCCATCGTTCTTTGTCCTCTGTGTCTTCATCTGTTACACCAAATTTCCTCATTGAATTTTGGATGTTATTCTTCCAGGTTGTTCTTGGTCTTTGTTCTTTTTATATCTGGTTTCCGAATAAAGATCATGTAGCTCACTGTTATTTAAACTTCTCCATTCACCTGTCTGTTTGTCTCCATTTGCTCCAAACATTTTCCTACGAACTTTATTCTCAAATAGTCATATGTTCTCTTTTAAAGTAAGAGTCCGTGTTTAGCATCCATATAACTGGAAGAATAACGGTTTTATATATTTTCAGTTAACGCATTTTAATGAACATAGAGACGACAAGGGCCTAGGGGTTACCTTACTTATTTTGTTGTTATTTTAGTGTTATTATTTTCATTATTTTTATTTTTTCATATTTATTATTTCATTCTTTCATTACTTTCATGGTTTCATTATTTCATTGCTTTCTTGGCGGGCAGGGCGGGCGGGGCAGGGCGGCAGGGCGGCAGGCGGATGGCGTGCAGGGCGGGCAGGCGGGGGAGGAGGCGGGGGAGGGGAGGAGGGGGAGGGGGAGGAGTGAGGGGAGGAGTGGAGGGCGAGGAGGGGAGGGCGAGGAGGGGGAGGGCGAGGAGGGGGAGGGGGAGGAGGGGGAGGGGGAGGAGGGGGAGGGAGAGGAGGGGAGGGCGAGGAGGGGGAGGGGAGGAGGGGATGGTCGAGGAGGGGGAGGGGGGAGGAGGGGGAGGGCGATGAGGGGGAGGGGGGGGAGGGGGAGGGGAGGAGGGGGAGTAGGAGGAGGGGAGGTGGAGGGGAGGAGGGGGAGGGAGGGAGGATGAGGAGGAGGAGGAGGAGGAGGAGGAGAGGAGGAGGAGGAGGAGGAGGAGGAGGAGGAGGGAGGAGGAGGAGGAGGAGGAGGAGGAGAGGAGGAAGGAGGAGGAGGAGGAGGAGGAGGAGGAGGGGGAGGAGGATGAGGAGGGGGAGGAGGAGGAGGGGGAGGAGGAGGAGGGGGAGGAGGATAGGGGGAGGAGAGGAGGGGGAGGAGGGGGAGGAGGAGTGGGGGGAAGAGGAGGAGGGGGGAAGAGGAGGAGGGGGACAGAGGAGGAGGGGGACGAGGAGGAGGGGGACGGGGAGGAGGGGGGCGAGGAGGAGGGGGAAGAGGAGGAGGGGGACGAGGAGGAGGGGGACGAGGAGGAGGGGGACGAGGAGGAAGGGGGACGGGGAGGAGGGGGACGAGGAGGAGGTGGTACGAGGAGGAGGGGAGAGGAGGAGGGGGAGGAGGAGGAGGGGGACGAGGAGGAGGGGGACGAGGATGAGTGGGAGAGGAGGAGGGGGACGAGGAGGTGGGTAGGGGGAGCGGAGGAGGAGGGGGACGAGGAGGAGGGGACGATGAGGAGGGGACGAGGAGGAGGGGGACGAGGAGGAGGGGGACGAGGAGGAGGGGGACGAGGAGGGGGGGACGAGGAGGAGGGGGAGAGGAGGAGGGGGACTGGAGTAGGGGGACGCGGAGGAGTGTGGAGAGGAGGAGGGGGACGAGGAGGAGGGTGGAGAGGAGGAGGGGGACGAGAGGAGGGGTGGACGAGGAGGGGGACGAGGAGGGGGACGAGGAGGGGGACGAGGAGGGGACGAGGAGGGGGACGAGGAGGGGGACTAGGAGGGGGACGAGGATGGGGACGAGGATGGGGTACGATTATTTTTTACTATTATTTTTACTATATTTTTACTATTATTTTACTATTATTTTTACTATTATTTTTACTATTATTTTTACTATTATTTTTACTATCATTTTTACTATCATTTTTAATATCATTTTTCTATCATTTACTATCATTTTTACTATCATTTTTACTATCATTTTTACTATTATTATTTTTATCATCATCATCATCATCATTTATATGTAGTAGATATTTAATGTATTTTTCATTACACCTGCGTTTCCAGTAGTTAGTTTTAATGACCACAAAACTCATAAAATGACGATTGTGATAATAATAATAATGATAATAATAATAATGGTAATAATAATAATGGTAATAATAATATATTTGTTATATTATTTTTCTTTTCTTTGGTTTAACTTTTCCCTTTTTAGCTATAATTGCGTGTCCTACGCCTCTCGATGTTTACAGAGGCACGACTTGTCACGTGAGGAATTTTTAACTCTGGATTACACACACACTTTCTGACCACATGGAATGCCAGGGCCACTTCCGAGACAACACGAACATAAAAAATAAGGCGCACCAATCACCCATATAGTCATACAGTACTAAACAAAGCTAATATGATAGGATAACTATAGTGTTCGAGGAGTTTTCGGCCTTAGCCCTTCCTTGACATTTGTGTTACATAGCAGAAAAAATCTGAAAAAAACCTTATCCAGGGTCTTTTACTGAAAGGGATTACACCCGTGTCAGTTGCGTTCAACGCATCGACGTTACCCCTAGACCACAGAGGTGGACATGATGATGATGATGATAATAATAATAATAATAATAATAATAATAAATCTCACACAAAGCTAATTAGCCTTGTTGGACTAGAGATTACTATGCTTGCTTCTGTTTTCGAAGTTCGTGGGTTCAAACCCCGCTGCAGTCTGTGAATTTTTACTTACTTACTTAAAACGTAATACAGACTTTTCACTTTAGAGCAGTTCGCCCTTAATTCCTGTTTTCCAGAAATTCCTATCTTCCCATTGTCCTTCTTCCATACCCTTCATCATGACGTAATATATTCCCTCATACCATGTTATTCTACTTCTCCACCACTTCCTTCTGCTTGGTACCATCCAATCCAACACCTGCTTAGGTCACTGTTCATCCGACATCCGTTATACATGTCCATACCACTGGCTCCGCCTTGCTGACAAACGTAAATTGCAATCTCTTTCACTACTTTTCAAGCTTCTGAATTCCTACATTCCTACTTACCTGGCGTCCAGATTTGAGAAGTTATCCTCTTACCACAATATTGACACTAGGTCACAAGATAGCAGTCTGCTAACAATTCCTCTCCATAGCACTTCCTCTTATTCTACTTCCTTCACAGTAGCCTCTGCCCGCTCCTGGAATTTCCTTCCTCAAAATATCAGGGGTTGCTGCACACTTGGCATCTTTAAGTCACGCTTATACAGTTACCTGTTGTCTAATAATTAATTTTTCTCTATTTATTTAATTTTATACTATGTCATTAATAATATTTTCCTCGTTTTTATATATCTTGTACATATTATATATTTAATTCGTTAAATTTAGAGTAAATCAAAATACATTATAAATATTAATTGTATTGTATTCATAACATGTAATCGTTTATGTATATTGTAATTTAGATGTAAGACTATTTTCTTGTATTTTTTAAAACCTGGTTGAGTGACAGACAAGGCCTTAAGGCCTTAACTCTGCCAGGTAAAATAAAGCTATTATTATTATTATTATTATTATTATTATTATTAAATCTCTATTTGTTATCCTATCGATAACAGTTTCTTGAGCATCCATTTGTTGTCTAATACATGTATTTCTAGTACGTGTATTTTTACGAAAGTAAAACAGTGAGAATGTCATATTCCGGAAGGTAGATAAATCCATGGGTCCGTGTTGTAGATGTACCGTACGTAAAAGAACTACATGCCCCGAAATAAATTGCCAATGAGGAGAATATGTTGGGCCTTTCGTATATTTTAATTAAGACACTGATGACATGACCTGTTTAAGATTATCATTAAGTAAAGTAGTGCTAACTGGTTGATGAACACTAGTCAACAGCCAAAATGTAGGCCTATCCGAGATAAAATTAGTCATAACTTACTAATATCAGGCCACTGAACACGAAAATTATCATTTTTAGTAGTTTAGTTCCCATTTCTATAATTCACAGGCGTTGACATTAGGATTTTAATACCTGTTAGCAAAAATTAGGGCCTACTTCGAGTAGATATTTCTTAGAGTCTGTGTCGGAAGTGTGAGGGCGGGTTTAAGGTACTAGAAATCAGATCCTTATCTGGTTACTTTAAAATCTCAGTTAAGTTCTTAGTTTTTGCATTTAGAAATGGTCTTCCGGTGCGCTGTAGCATACTTAAAAATATAAAGTGATTCGAACATAATTTTGACAGATTATAAAATATTATGGTTTTATTATAATTGGGGAACAGAATTCCAAACCATGCTATGTCAATTTTTTTTTAATTTTCAGGAGAAGCATAAAACGAATCAAGACCATCAACGTCTACAACATTTTAGATACATCAACTAGTTGCGCATACTTATCCTGCTGATGATGGAAGTTAACTTCCGAAAGGCCTCCAAGTAATATTTTGAATACATCATTTTAAAAAAAGTTGAGGCGACGGCACCTGCCATCAGGTACATTTTTAATTTTTAATGTTTTTTATCTTATGACTATTCACATCTACGGAATTTGATATGAATTTTATTAGTATTGAAGCATAAAACTTTTTAATCAGTTGCTATTTGAGTTTTTCATTCTGATATTTTTGTTATGTAAGACATGCTAAAAGTTATATTTTAATATTTTGTTGTTTGTCCTCCAAAATAAATTTTATAAATGGACTTAGCATGATTTGGCAGCAGAATTATATAAAAAGTGCAAAATGTAATTGCCTAAATAATTACGTATAAATTAGGTATGGGATATTGGAAAGGGGACACAATAATATAAATGTGCACTTTTTAAGAAATGTTTAACAATAAGTTACTTTTTATTAATTGTAATCACAAACATGAAGAGCCCAGTTTTACTGTTAGCAGAAACACTTTAACTACGTATGTGGTATTGCACAAAATGTGAAACATACAAGATTGTAGTACGTATTTGTGTGTGCTCAAAGTATACCGAAAGAACAATCATTTATCATTATACATATTGTAATGTATTTTCTCTCTATAATAATCATTGCCGTGCTGACATACCTCATCACATAATTTAAATCATACCTCATCCATGGATATAGCATGTTTTAGAATTGAAGTATTTTATTATGCCAATAAACATGGAAAAAAGTTTAATTTAGAGAGTTTTTGTCATTCAGGACCATAGCCTGAGGCATTACCATAGCTGTGTTGTGTTCAACCTAATTTGTCATATTTAATAATAACAATAAGATGAAAAAAATAAGGGGCACAAATTGTGCATGTATTGATTAGTTATTTATTTGTGCAAAAGTTAATCACTGATACTTTTCTATTCCTGCTGATTAGGATATGGTATCTATCACAGATATTGTCACACAGAACTCACACACACTTATCGTCTACCTCGTGGAATGATTTATTTACACATATCTTATGGTGGTATCCGTGAACCCCTAGGGATGTCAGGAAGTGGCGAAGATGTCTGTATAGGTCCGGTTCATCATGGCGCCCGTAGTCATATTTTGGTGTTAGAATGTTTTCAAATTCAGGTCCCTAATTTATCTAATATGTATTGACTTTAAAGACGCAAAATGCCGTGGAATTTTGTTAATAACCCAAACAGCATATGTTATGTCTGTGGGGAAACTGAAGGTACAGTTAACGTACATTTTCAAAAAAGCCTTATAATATATTATATGTAACATTTTCGAATACTGCTATTTTAACACAGTTCCAATGATGGATCATATTATAATATTATAATGATATTGTGAAAAGAAAAATTAATGTCTGAACCAGAAATCAAACCGTGGACCTCTAGTTGTCCAGACTAGTGTGCAGCCCACTACACCATTCCAGACCTAGCACAACCATTAACAATTCTTTCCACATACACAAATCTATAATTCTCGTTTCGTCCGCTGTCAGGAAGGTGTCACAACCATCACCAACGGCCGGCTTGGTTTAGAAGTATTTATATTTGAGAATTTTACATTTACTGCATATAAAAGTGGTGGTGTAAAATTCTCAAATATAGATACTTCTAAACGAAGCCGGCCGTTGGCGATGATTGTGACACCTACCTGACAACGGACGAAACGAGAATTATAGATTTGTATATGTGGAAAGAATTGTTAATGCTTGTGCCAGGTCTGGAATGGTGTAGTGGGCTGCACACTAGTCAGGAGAACTAGAGGTCGACAGTTCGATTCCTGGTTCAGACATTAATTTTTCTTTTCACAATATCATTATAATATTTAATTTCTTTTGCAAGGTTGATCATCCTCACAAACTCTTTGCTCTCCATACGTGTCACATATGTTCCCGAAATCTGCGCAGTTGCCTAATTGAAAACGGCAGATCTATGGATTGTCGCTATACCAATGCAGTGGAGGGAACAAAGCAACCATATATATGATTGATACATTCCTATAGTTCCTTCCATTAATGGAATGAGTTAATGAGAAACATTTTTAAGTTACACAAATATCATCTGACCTGTGCCCCTAGCTATAAATTATTTGTACCGCATCCTTCAGTCCTTCTACACAATTGATTCTGACACTGAGTGCAGCACCGTCTCATTAAGCAACACAGGGACTTTTAAAATCTCAAGATACAGATTTTGTGCCTAATTCATTAAGTTCTGGAACCCATGAAGTGACTCAAACGCAACTAAATGTCTTTTTGATAAAAAAAAATCTACCTAAGAATAGGGGCAATTTTCTGGCATAAGCCGTCGGTTTAAAGCCGGGAAATGACTTGAAATAATGTAAAAATAACCAGCTTTCGATTTCGTCAATATGCACTACAACTTTTTTTTTCTATGCAAGAAAATCTTGTATTTTGTAATAGTGTGGATGGACTGAAGGTAGCAATGGCCATGAGCATACTCCAGACGATTGGCACCATTTTAAAGACTTCTCTGTACCCAGCTTGAGTTGTTTTAATTCACAATGACAATAAATTATTAATTATTTCTAACAGGCTTGCGGTTCATATGAAAGAGAAATGTTATAGAGTGTTTCTAGAGTCACTGTCCATTTCAATGAAGCAAGGCAATGCGTGAAAAATCAATGTTATTATGACGTTATACACATATTCTACTGCATATTTACATGACCACAATGTAGTTCAAAACACATACTGCATCATTCAGTTGTGAAACATTTGAACCGTTAAAAAAAGGCTGCTGCTTCTGTGATGCGATTCCGTAAATCAGACAGACATGATAAGGTGTTTTCGCACAGTGAAATATATAATTTTCCATAGTGTGTTCGAAGGGCATTCAACTCCCTACTGAGGCATCGAGTTGATGAGTTCGGACTATCACTGGCAATTTGAACCTGCTGCACTGTTTCTGCTGATACGCGTGGTCGTCCAAAACGTGCCTGATCAGTCATCACACACACTGCCGGTATGCTTAAATTTGTTTAGAAGCAGACGTGTATGTGCCTTTGTTGGGCCTGGTTTACGGAATTTATGATAAATTTAGCTCTGGCGTATTCATATGACAATCCGGGTACCCGTGCACAAACAATGCCAACTCGTTTTTCCGTGCTAAACATGTTGTACTAAGTTAACAGTATATTGAAAGTAAAGAAAAAAATAGTGTTTTAAAGGAAACTTAGTTACTTTTGAGACATCCTGAATTAAAATACTAATCAACTGTTTATATTATGATAAGTGCAAGTGGTGTATATGTGCAGAATTGAAAGTGGTGCAAAACTCAAGCATGCTCACAGTCTTATGAAGCCAACTATCAATTCTAGAGACTTGTGGAAAAATTGAAGTCAATGGGAAATGTGAACAATCACAGGCAGAACCTTTAGAATTAACGTTTGACGATGTAAACGATCACTTTACCCAGACTGCGCCAGAGGTCAATAACCTTCAACAGAAACAACACATAATACAACTAATGACAGCTTCCTCTCACCCCCTACTAGACAAAATTGTATGTTCTTATATTACACCTAAGGATGTTAAAAAGGCGATCTTACGTATTAAATGCAAAGCTCACGGTGTAGGCAATGTAACTATATCCCGTCTACGAAAAATGAGACATAATCACACCGACTTCGAATAATATATTTAATACTTTTTTCATGACTGCGACTTACTCTAAACTGTGGAACATATAATTGATTCGACCCTTAACTAAAAGGAAACTACCGTAACAACTGTATACTGCTGCTAACCAATCAGTATAATCCCAGATTTGTCCAATACATTGCAACATATAATACACACAGAAATGACCAGTTAGCTCTGTACCCAAGACCTACTTGGAAAACATCATTCAGGCTTTACAAAGGAACGTCATACAAGTACTGCACTTCTCGGCATTGTTGAGAACGCTAGAGAAGCTGTGGAGTGAAAAGAACTCATAGCACTAGTTCTTCCAGAATTTAGTAAATTGTTTGATACGGTATATAGGGTGTTGCAAAAAAATCACCGATTACGGAGGTGAAGTACGTTGATAAGTTTTAATAAAATACCTATGTCTGGAAATGATGCGTTTTCACACTACGACTACTTAATTGTCTCTCAAAATCAGTGTTACATCGAATGATTTGAAGACTCATTACTTGACAACACCTCACAGGTACTGAACCTGTGATACGTGGCTTTGCAACGGAATGTGGCAGCAACATGACGGAGCTCCAACTCACGTTCATGCCAATGTGACAACACATTTGGATACAACGTATCCAGGTCGATGGATTGGGAGAGGGGCACAGTCCTATGGCATCGGAGATCACCTGATCTTAACCCTCTCGACTACGTTTTGTGGGGCGAGGTTTATCTGACTGCAGTAGAGTCTCGTATGGATCTTATAGTCCGAATCCACGCTGCTGCAGAAACAATTCAAACGAGACCAGGCGTATTTGAACGTGTGCACCAATCACTACACCACTGATTTTAGTATAAATGTAAAAGAATTATTATAGTCGTTTGTACTGTGAAGGATATAATTTATTTTAAATGTACTCTCTGCAATGAGATGTGAGGTGGATATTATGGAACCTTGATGTGACTGTGATATTATTGTTAAGTATTGAGTCTTGAAAACCAACTAGCGGAACTTTTGATAAGGTAGCTACTCTTAGTGTGAAAACGCATAATTTCCGGACATTAGTACCTTATTAAAAATTATCAATATATCTCAATATACTACCTCACCTCCGTTGTCGGCGTTATTTTGCAACATCCTATATATTGACATATTATTTGCCAGAATAAAAATATTATACACGCTAGAAAAATTGCGTTGACTGTTTAACTCTTACCTCAAATATAGGCAGCAGTCAGCATCTGTTCAAAATCATTCCCTCTCCTGACGATTCGTGAGATCAGGTGAGTTCTAAATCCATTATTATACTTGATATACGTTAACGACATCTCAAACAAATTGTGACGTTTTCATTATCGTACTTATTTTGACGATATCCAAATTTACTTTAACTTCACACCCTGTTGAAATCAGAGGAAGCATCAACAGGCTTATGACATATCATATTCAAATATCACAGTGGTGTAAACATTTTGAACTCAATGTAGAAAATACCTAGGCAATAATCCTTGTATACCAAAAGCTACTGCACACCATTAAAAATTGTATTTTGCTGGCCATCATGCTAGGTAACAAAGAAAGTATTTATTCGCCATTTATTAAAGGTTTGGATTTATAACTTGACTCTAATCTAAATTGGAACATCCAAATAAAGCAAATGTTGAAAAGGGTATTTTCAATAATTCACTATTAAATAGATCCAGAAATGTTCTTCCTACTGATCTCAAAAGAATTCTAGTGTAAACTCTCGCGGTGCAGCATTTCGATATTGCGACATCTTATTGAGACATTAACGAATGCCTAGCACGTACATTGCAACCTATTTTTTAGTATGTGTACCTGATATATTATCAATATTCGTAAATATGAACAAATGTCTTCAAAATCTCGCGAACATCATCTCCATCATCATAGAAAAATATATTCTCTTATTCTGCTATTCAAAATTATACACACTTCTACACCAAGCTACTTATCCTCTTGCTTCCATCACCTGTCCTCCAATCACAATTTGAGTACATGATCGCATCAGAACTTTCTACTTCACAACACAAAACGCAGAATCTCCCATTATTTTTTTCCTATAACAGTACTGTATCCAGTTCTAGACTCTGGAACTTCTTAACCAGAAGAAATTAGGGACTCTCGACCCTAACTTCCTTTTAAAGAAATATAAATATATTTTGTAATTTGTCTTTCAGCGAATGAATTTATGGTTTCTGATGTTCTCTTTCGCTAATAATATTACTAGCTTGATACATCATAATTTTAGTTTAATTTGCATAAATATTTGCTTAAAATTGTATATTATGTTATGATATTGTGTAAATATTTACTGTGTTTAATACTTTTCACTGATTGTGTGGAAGAGAAATCCTTATGACCATAACTCTGCGTTTTAAATAACTTATAATAATATTATATTATTATTATTATTATTATTATTATTATCATTATCGTTGCAGACATGGTGGCCACAACAGCTCCACTAATCCACTAAATCAACAACATACAAAACACAAAATTCAGCAGTGCTGCGAGAATGTATTACATCAGAATCGTAAAACCCATTTGAATTGGGGTAATTTTGTTTATTTAAAAAAACCTTTCGCTGGCCACACATGCTCTATAGACCTTGCCATTGCTAAAATTATCAATAGTAAGTGTTTTTTAATTGGCTAAATTATTGATTGAAAAGATTCAAACGTATATTTGATAATGCATCAACAACTGTTTCAATGAATATAAAATTATGTTAAAGTAAAACAATATAAAAATGTAGAGATTTATTATCGACTATTTAACTCATACCGCAAATAGCAGTCAATGACCAATCCTATTTCATGAATTCTGATCTACAACTAATAACAGTCGTTTTTCACCTCGATTTTATCACTTTCATTTTATCGCTTTCATTTCATCAAGTGGCTCCCAGATTGTATATATAGTGCATGAATGTAACCCGATGCTGCTTGTGAGATACAGTAGAAAAACATTCGTAGCAATTGATTATACCGCAAAAAGCTGTTTGCACTTTCTTAAACGAGTTATTTCCCAGGATAAACGTTGCAGAAAAATATAATACATATTTATATCATAGGGCATAAGAAATTATTGAATAATCTCTAATAATGTGTTTCATATTTTCTCAACTAGGGTGCATTCTTACAATACTGCATTTCTTTTTCGCAATAAATATGATCGGGTTGCAGTGATGATCAAATTAAACATAACGTTTCTCATTTGTTTTCAAACATCGCCGTTTACATTAAATATATAAATATTTTAAAATAACTATATTTAAATAAAGATTTGTGAGTAAACAGCTTCATTCTATCTGTTAAATAGCCCTAACAAATGCCACCATTGATTTCCAAATTCTCTAGATAAATTCACTCCTCACTTCGTGAGTCGTGAATTTATCGATAATTAGGAAATCACTCGTGGCATTACCTATGATAAAACTATGAAAATGTAGCAGGTAAGACGTCTTTCATAATAAACACAACATGCCAAGTGAATACGGTTTACGATTTCTTGCGAGGCAACTAGTTTCTGAGTAAGAGATTCGCAAGGCACAACCTTCATTGTGATCGAAAAATTGACACCGTTAACCTCGATATGTGAGCTTGTTTTATTGGGTATTTATTGGGGTTTACGTGATAAAATACAACTTACTCTTACTTACTCACTGGCACTATCGAACCCGTAGGTTCATGGCCGCGCGGACATAAGCTCTCCATACATCACTATCATGAGCTAATACTTTCCAATCATTCCCTGTATAATCTACTTCCCTCAAATCATAGTTAATGTTATTCTCCCACCTCATTCTTGGTCTACCAACTGGGCGTTTTCTCTCTGGCTTTCCTACTAGAAGCTTCCATGCAAGTCTTTCATTCCCCATACGTGCAACATGTCCTGCCCATCGCAGTCTACGAGACTTAATGCTATAAAGACCATGTAGTTCATTCTTATGTAAGTCTTACCCATTCACCTGTCTGTTCATCTCTCTTTGGTCCAAAAATTTTCCTAAGTACTTTATTCTCAAATACTTGTAATCTCCTTTCCTCCCTTAAAGTAAGAGTCCATGTTTCGCACCCATATAATATAACTGATAGAATAACATTTTTATATATTTTGAGTTTAACGTTTTTTGAAAGGAGTTGGGACATCAATAGTGCAATGCATAATAGCACGCATTTCCAGAATTCAGCCTATGTTTAAATTGTTAAGTTCATCAGTTATAGAAAGAGAAGGGAGGTCATCCAAAATAAAAAACAATTGAAAGGCAGTGGGATCACAGTAAGAGAAGATCTCACCCAAATTAGATATAAATTGTTAAAGGACTGCATCACAAAATTTGGCGTCACAAATGTGTGGACAATTGATGGCGCAATACATGTGAAAGATACCAAACGCATCATCACCCGGGCCTCTGATATGTAAATCTACCTAGTGCAAACACGCCCAGTGATACCATATCCCCAATTTAGCACTTTTATATAAATTATTAAAATTATATTTAGAAATTTCACATTAATTATTAGTATTATATTTAGAAATTTTACTTTATTTATTAATTTAATATTTGAATAAGATATTAGTGACTTGTTCTTTTCTTATAATTCTAGTTAAAATATTTTAAAAATCTTCCATCCAAATAATGCTATTCATTTGGCGGTCTCTGACAGGTTAGAGGACACTACCCTTCTCAAACCCCTTCCAAACAACAATAATGCAAGACAGGTTCTAGAAACAGCATTCTCCCCCTTCCCGTCTTCCCTACATGTGGTTCACTTGAACGCACAAAGCTTAACTGCACATACAGACGAAGTTAGTATGATTTTTTCTTCTTCCAATATTCATGCTATTCTCGTATCAGAAACATGGCTCACTCCCTCCATTAATTCTAGTTTAATTGACATGGATGGTTATACTTTTCTTAGACATGATCGTGTACATAGTCGAGGGGGCGGTGTTGGTGTCTTCGTTAGGACAGACCTTTGCCCTAAGTCTGTATACTTTTCTAATAACGAGACACATCCTGAAATTATGTTTATAGAAATATACGCAAGCTTCAAAAAATGCCTTCTTTGTGTAGTGTACCAACCCCTAAAATGAAAAAAAATAGCAGAAATAGAATCCGCTCTACAAAACGCACGTATACAATATGAACACGTTATCGTCATGGGTGACTTTAATATAAATATACTAGACACTGACAAAAGACATACACAACAGCTTATGTCCGCGTTCCAAGTTTGTGATATGACTATCCTTCCCTTACAGCCTACACATCACACCAATCATTCTGAGACTTTACTTGACTTAATTGCTACTAATAATCCAGACAGAGTACTAACCCACGGGCAACTGTCAGCTCCCGGAATATCAGCACATGATATTATATTCTTGGCATATTCACTGCAGTGCCCTAAACTAGCTCGTAAGACTATCACATATAGAGACCTAAAACATATAAACAATGCAGCTCTACTTGAAGACGCTATAAAATTACCCTGTCATACTATATGGACGTTGCATTCTGTTGACGAAAAAGTTGAGGCATTAAATAACCTTATATTACAACTATATGACAGACACGCTCCACTGAAAACTAAACTAGTGAAACGACATCCTGCTCCCTGGATGTCTGCTAACATTCGTGACTTGATGACTGAAAGAGACGCAGCATATCGGAAATATAGAGTCGACAAAACTGATATAAATCTTAATCACTACAAACGGTTACGAAACAAGACTACACAAACTATCAGAAACGCCAAACTTAGACATCTATACAGCCTTACTGAACCTAATAACAATAACCCAGATATATGGAAAAATCTGAATAAAATGGGTGTAGGAAGGAAAGACGCACAGGTAAAAAAACTACCTGTTTCTCTGAACACACTTAATAACCATTTTACAAGCACATTCTTTACTCCTAAAGACAAAACACATACAACAAGTGAACTACTATTGACAATCCACCAGACAGAGAACATTTCCATTTTTCATATCTTACAGAAAATGACATAAAGAAAGCTCTCAAACGAATAAAAACAAAAGCAGAAGGTACTGACCGTATAAATATCACTCTACTTAACAAAATAATCGACGTTATACTACCTACCATAACTCATGTTTTCAACTCCTCACTACAAACCTCTATATATCCCACATTATGGAAGCAAGCAATTGTACGCCCACTCCCGAAAGTAAAAACTCCCTTAACTCCTAATGATGTTCGACCCATTAGTATTTTACCTACCCTTTCAAAAGCTTTGGAACGATTAGTCCACAAACAACTGACTGACTACCTAACTGAACACGACCTTTTAGATCAATACCAATCAGGCTTTAGGACAGGACACAATACAAATACTGCTCTACTAAATATATGTGAAGACATACGCGAAGCATCTGATAATCGAAAACTTACTATTCTTACACTACTTGACTTTAGTAAAGCATTTGACACGGTAGACTTGGACTTATTGTTGCTTAAACTAAAAAACCTCTCACTTTCTGACAGTGTCACGCAATGGTTCAACTCCTACCTTCGTGAGCGCCAGCAATATGTTGTAGGAAATTCTACATTACGCTCTTCTTGGACCTACCGTAAAGCTGGAGTTCCACAGGGCTCGGTGCTCGGCCCATTGCTTTTTTCAATCTATATAAACGACATATCTGACTCCCTAAAACATTGCAAACATCATTTATTTGCGGACGACATGCAGATCTACCTTCACTCAAACAAATATTCTTTAAATGACGCGGTAACCAAAATTAACGAGGACCTTGACTCGCTAACGGCGTGGACGGAGAAATATGGACTTGAATTAAATCCTAGAAAGACACAAGCAATCATTATGGGCCATCAGAGACTATTATCCTCAATTAACACAAATGCAGTATTACATGTGTCACTTAATGGGGTTCAGATCCCTTATAGTGAGACAGTAAAAAATCTAGGAGTGTTTATGGATAAACATTTAATTTGGAATAAACAAATAAATAACATTTGCAAAACTATCTTCTCAATAATACACTCATTAAATCGTATAAGAAATTGTTTACCGTTTTCTCTAAGAAAAATGCTAGTAGAAACACTCGCAATGCCCCATTTTGATTATTGTGTGATACTCTTTTTACTGACCTAAATACTGTTCTTACCCAAAGACTTCAACGTGTTCACAATTCTTGCATACGTTTTATTTGTGGTATACGTAGATTTGATCACGTTACACCATCCCTGGAACAATTGTCATGGCTTCGTCTTCAAGATCGTAGAACCATCCATTCCCTATGCCTACTCTATAACATATTACACACATCTTTACCTTATTATTTATCACACCCGCTTCACTAAACTCTCTGATACACATAACTTAGATACCCGATCCCTTGAGCACAGTGTCCTTTATATCCCTCCTCATCATACTACCTATTATTCGAAATCTTTTACAGTTTCTCTTGCTAGAACATGGAATTCACTTCCACCCTATGTCAGAGACTGCCAAACTTTACCATCTTTCAGAAATAAATTGAAAATAAAATCACTAACAGAAACAACTCACTAATACTACTTTTTAAGAATTAATAATGCGTTTTTGCATTATTTAATAAAAATAGACTTAGGATTTGTTAATATATTTACCTAATGCCTTGTATAAAAAGCGTAGATTAATTCATTGTAGTGTTTTTTTTTTCTCTTCTTTTTATGCATAGTAGATTCGAGCTGTTATTCCTTTTTTATTCATTGTATCATTAATTTAATTTTAATTGTATTTCGTTTCATTCTATTATTAGACATTAATTTCATTATTATTCAATATGACAGATAATGAATTGTTCAATAACTATTATTGTAACTTTTTTTTGTATTCATATGTAACATGTTTGTCCTGTCTAATATGACTACTATTGTAATTTTTTTGTATTCATGTGTAACATATGTTTGTCCTGTTTTATATGACTATTATTGTATTTTTTTTTGTATTCATTTGTAACATATGCTTGTTCTGGTGAGTGGAAGAGAAGGCCACATGGCCTTAACTCCACCAGGCTAAATAATAAATAAATAAAAAAATGGAAATAAAAATTTCTTTGTGCATCTCATTCCTATTTGTGATTATTGTTCCTAGGTATTTGAATGCAGCCACTTCCTCAAAATTTCCGTCATTTGTCATTAGCTGTCCATATCCATAATATAATGGAAAATACAACATGAAATTAAATTATGTTTTCTTCTTCGTTTTAAGGCGAGCCTAAAAAATGTGCAAAGAGCCTAATGCGGGCAGCGGGTCGCCGGCGTTCGACACTTCCACTAGATCAGCGGTTCCCAACCTTTTTCGACATACGAACCTCTTCCACATCGAGTTGAATTGGCCAGAGTGCAATCATTGAAGGTTCTCCAGAATATCGGTTATATAAAAACTTTGATTCTGTCAATATATGTGGCGAGAAAAATGCCTACCTAATAACAGTGCGTACGCAGATACATAATTTTGATGCTGGAGTGTATCCTCCAGGCATCAAAAATTGTTAAACAGCTATTTCCCTTATAATCTTATTGTTACTTAATTTTGCTCTTATTAATAAATGTTTCCGTATTTTTTTCAACACATCCAAAACGGTGTCAATTTTTATTTGTTTATGAATTTTAACAATTCACTTTCTGTAGCGATATCTGCCTAACATATGCAAACACCTATTCTGGAGAACCAGCAATGCTCTTGATTTTGATTAGCACATCAAATCCCACGCGGGAGTTGCATATAACTTAGCGGACCTCAACATAGCATTGTAGAATGTGTTCTTTGTTCTAGGTGGCACAGACTTATCTTTCAATGAATGTCTAATTTGTGCTACCGACTATAATATTTTTTTTTACATATAAGCTCAAACTGAGGAGCCTAAATCAACCTTCTATCTAATATTAATCAAAGATATTGAATTCTGCGTTGATATCTTAACCTATTGACACCACATTCTAGTTCGTCAACATGCATTTTTATCTTCTTTGAAAACACAATCGCTTGTGTTTTGCTGTCACTGATTTTGACCTTCCATTTGTCTGCCCAGTAACTCAATATCTCTTAGGCCTATATGTTTCTTTACTTTATTCTTTGTGCTTGACAATGACCTTCCTTTACAAAATATAGCAATATCGTCGGCGTAAAGCGATATATTCGTCTGTGAAGATTTTGGAATATCTGAATTAAAGATGTTATGTAAGGTGGGAGACAGAACCAATCCCTGAGGAACACCAGCCATGATTTTTCTTTCCGATGATAAAACACCATCTTTTTGTACTACAAAGCTACGGTCCTTCAGGAAGGACGAGATAACTTTTGTCAATGCTAAACTAAATCAAATTTGTTTCATTTTGTATAGTAAGGCTTCATGCCAGGTCGAATCGTACGCTTTTCCTACGTCAAAAATACCGCAAAAGTGCTCTGCTTATTTATGTAACCTGAAGTAATAAATTTCGTTAGTCTTAGAAGTTGCAAAGTTGTAGAACGACCTGACATGAAGCTGAACTGTTCATCAGGAATGTTATCTAATTTATGTAATTCTGATTCCATTCTATGAAGTACAATTCTCTCATATAGTTTTACCAAGTTACTTAGTAAACTGATCAGTCTTCTATTAATCAGTGAATCTCGGGTCTTTTCCTTTTTTTGGTAAAGCAAGAATTTTAGCCGTCTTCCACCTAATAGGAAATATATACAATTTAAGTGTTTTATTGAACAAATTTACTAAATATTCAATTATATTAGATGGAAGATATTTTATGATTTCATTGGTTATCCCGTCCTTCCCAGGAGCTTTATTCGTTTTTAATTTCGCAAATAATTTTCTTTACTTCTGATTTTGTTACTCTCGGTAATCCCTCCACAGGTTGAACTTGCCTGATCCGTTCTGGCTCCCTACCTATCCTATGATCCCATAGAGGGTCATCATCTTCAATTTCATTTAATTTGAACGTGTTTTTTAAGGTGTCAGCGATGGACTGAGCTTTTTCAACTGGAAAATATTTGAGACCATGAGGTCCGTGAATAGGTGCTTTGAATATATTGTTATTACTTCTAATTATTTTCATAACCATCGGACAAATATTTTTCACTCCCACAGCTAGTTCCAAATCTTTCGAGAATTTATTACTTTTATAATTATTTAAAATATTGTGTATATTATTTGTCATAAAATTGAGTTGCTGTTTATCAGCAGCCCTGTGGTATTTTTGCCAGGTTCTCCTGACCACCCTCTTCTGTTTTACCAGTAGTTCTATTTCTGGATCAAAAGAACATTGTTTTTTAGTTTTAAAAATCTCCGTATTTTCTTTATATGCATTATTAATTGTATTTGTTAAAGTATCTATTTCAAGATTTAATCGCTCTTCAGTAATATAATCACTATCTGTACTCATCACTTTTATATTGGCCAAGACTGTCGAAAATTTGTTTCCAATCTGTTATTTTGGATACCTGCCTATAAAGTGCTTTAGACAAGTTACTATCCAGAACCAGTAAAACAGGAGAGTGGTCAGATTTGACCTCATTTAGAACCGATATTTCCACCACTGCTATTTTAGTTTGAACCAGAAATATATCCAGCATATCGCGGTTTAATCTGGATGAATGAGGGAAAAAAAGTAGGTTCAATCGGACCCAAAATTTCATAGTTATTATCCTGATCTTGTTTGTACAATATTCTGCCCCTAGGCGATACCAGTCTCGAGTTCCATATTACATATTTCGCATTGAAGTCACCTCCAATTAGAAAATGTTTCTTTAACCTAGTTACTTTATTTACATCTTCCATTAGTGACTTACTCGGAGACTGGTATGCCGAGCATATAAGAAGTTCTTCATTTTTATTCTTAATTGTAATTGCTACAGCTTGTATTTTTTTTAAATTGGTAAAATTACTTCCACGTGACATAAATCTGATCTTATTCCTATTGCCACTCCCCCATGTGCTGGCTTTGATCCTAGTTTATTATAGATCCTGTAGCCCGGTATACGCCAGTTGAAATCTTTTGGTACTTCAGTTTTCTGGAATAAAATAATGTCCAGTTCCTCTCTCTATATGAAATCCTGCACGTTTAAATGCTCCGACATTATTCCATTGACATTTAGTGTAACTATCTTTAAGGTTTTATGGGCCATATTCATTGTCAAAAAGCTCAATAATACCGGTGCAGAGGGTGGTGATTTTGTCCCTCAGGTCATTTTGCTGTCTAAGACTGGAAATAGTTGTTTTGATTTTCGTAATATAAATGTTGATTTTTCCTGATGTTAAAAAAGACATATCTTTTAAATAATTAAACCAGCCATATTTGAAGTTGAATTTCTGTTGTTATTTTCGGGGAAACCTTGGATACCGGGGATAACACCCTCCCTCACTGGGAGTCGTGGAAAATCAGCCGGCGCCATTCCACTCCTTGAATTTATAATATTCAGTTTTCTTTGTGTTTTTTTTTTCGGAAATTTTCTACCACTTTACATCCTCTGTAGTTAGCTGGCTGAGCCCCACTACAGTTAGCATATTCTGGTAGTTCTTCTTTTTTTCTTGCAGTTTCGGGAGTTATGGTCGCCGGCACATCTGACACATCTTTCTCTGAGGTGGCAAAAATTGACTTCATGGCCAACATTTTGTCACCGAAAATATTGTTGTATCCCCGGTTGCCCCTATAATCTTCAATTGTGATTTTGAAATTTAAAATTCCTGCAATTTATTTTATGTTATTTATTTCTTCGTCTTTTTTTAGGGATCGTCACCACCCATAACGGTAATTTCGCCAGTTATTTATTGCCTGTTTCCGTATTTATATTGCTCTTGCTCAACTGGCGCACACGAACCACAGATATATCTCGTGATAAGAGCTCCGAATGAACCGCGGCGCTCTGGTATGCTGGTGGAATCCCTCTAAGAAGACTTTTGCAAATCTACGGCTATCTGTATCACATGTGAAATATTCAACCTTATCGTCTGATAATTTTTTACTCATGTGTCATAGTCATCTTTATTAGTTACCCTAATCTTAAGACCACTTGTAATGTATTGTGCTTTATATTTATGTTTCTGTAAATTTCTCAATCACGTTACCGTTTGTTCTGTAATATTATTTAGATAGATAATTATAGGAGGAAAATGAAATTTCTTTGGCCTTTCGTCTTGTTATAATATGCTCTCAACTTTCTCCGACTCCGATAAAGGATCGAAAGAGTTTGATGTTGTAATAGGTTTACTACTAGTACCTACATTACTTAGTCTGGCCGTTTTGGTTGGGTTTACAAAACCTTCGTTATCATTATATTCCATATTTTGTCTCTTCATACTAATACTACCCTATCCCACATCAACCACCTCTTAATAAGAAGAGAGGTGAGCTTAAACCTTCGGCACAAACGGAGCTGCAATAAAGGTAATAACGGTAATAACATACAATTACCCTAAGGAGCTCAAAAACTAGCACCAACACTGAAGAGAAAAAAATTCTTTTAAAATACTGATATAGGACGCTATAAACCAAATAGTAACTTATAATAATTACAATCAAACACAGTTATAGATACAACTAATCAAAATTGACTAACAGTCTATTAAAAATGTATTAAAAACTCTATAAACGTATACTGAAAGGTACGCTAGCTGTAGTACAGTCAGTCAACCGCTATCACCCTATAATCACAGACAGATAATTATCATATACGACATATACCAATCACAAAAAAAATTCTATCATAAGATATTAAAAAAAACAAATCCGCTATGTTGTAATATTTACTTAGAGTTTTAATAAGGAAAGCAAGCCAGATAACCAGCCACGCGCACTCGAGTCATAGGATCTACCTAGCAGAGAAGTTGTAACACCAGTCGTCAGTCTTCGTGAATGAATGTCAGTTGAATTCGGTGAACCACTTGGCTTATAAATATACATATACAGTAGACACACACAAAGTTTACTTCCAAGCATATAATAATACTTATTATTAACATGCATATTTTTAATATTATTTTTTTCATTATGACATTGGCATCTTTTAAAAGAAATCTAAATTTACATTTGCTCTAAACTCGACTTCATTATTATCCAGTGTATGATATATATATATATATATATATATTAATTGGTGTTTCCCGTATAATGTATCATATTTTTTTATTATTATTATTATTATTATTATTATTATTATTATTATTATTATTATTATCGTACCATTATTGTTATTACCCTATAAAATGTTGTTTGTACATGACATTTACATTGTTACATTTATTGTATCTTTAACTGTTTATAATTAGTATAGTGTATATCTATATTTGTCGAATATTTATTTGTATTTGTGCTGGTTGAGTGGAAGAGAGGGCCTTATGGCCTTAACTCTGCCAGAATAAATAAAGTATTATTATTATTATTATTATTATTATTATTATTATTATTAGCATTATTAGTGATATTGTGGAAATGCCGCAGAAATGAAGGAAAAAATAATAGACCTAACCTTGCAACCAGCCATTACAAAAAAAATGATTAGGAGACCTCTTGTATTAGGTTGGGAAACGATGCACTTGCTGGTAGATGTTTATATGTAATTGATGGTTCGTCTGATGAACGAGATGCAACAAATACAGTTATCGAAAGATGTAATATCGGAATTGAAACACTACCTGTCCAGAATCCACTGATATGTAATTACGGACGTTTGTCGTACCTTAATCGGACCGATACTGTACATTAACAATAAGAGGGAGAACGGGGAGGTCATTCAGCATATCCATCCATACATAGTAATTCTGCCCGAGGGCAGGTCTTTCACTGCAATCATAGCATTTTCATGCTGTGCTTTGCAGCTTTACTAGGGAATTGTAGGTGTGATAGCTTTCCATTGCTTTCCACACCGGTTAAGGATGAGGATGATAATGATAAGGATGATAAAGCTGATGATGGCCATATGGTTCACATATAGGCCTATTACGAAAAAACGCCGTATATGAACCAATTTTATTTATAGCTTAACTAAATGCTTATGTTAACTTACTTAAAATGCTTATTATACTAGTGTAGACTATTTCATGTCAACTTCCTTCACATGTATATATATATGACACGATAAAAGTAAATGCCTGTACGTGATTTGAACCCGGACCTCTGGGTTGGTACCCCAGCATGCTATCCATTACACCACCAGGCAAATCCAATTCAAACACTCATTTTTATTATATATATATATATATATATATATATATATATATATATATAGTCCACCGCTGTGGTCTCGAGGTAGCGTGCTGTCTTGTCACGCAGCGGGCCCGGGTTCGATCCCCGGTCGGGGCAGTTTTTCTGGGTGAGGTTTTTATCGGGGTTTTTCCTCTCCTGTAAGACAAATGTCAGGAAAACTTTAAGGCCCAAACGGTCCCCGAAATCATATGGCCATCATCCTTATCATTATCATCCTTACCATTATCATCATCATCCTTCACCGGTGTGGAAAGCAACGGGAAGCTACCACACCTACACAATTCCCTAGCTGCAAGAATAGCATGAGAATGCTATGATTGCAGTGAAGGACCTGCCTTCGGGCAGAATTACTATGGATGGATATATATAAATCGAATTAAAACCGTCTTTTTTTTTCTTATATAGGGCCTATATATATATATATATATATATAATATATATATATGTCAACCGCTGTGGTCTCGAGGTAGCGTGCTGCATTGTCACGCAGCGGACCCGGGTTCGATCCCCGGGAGTTTGCTGGGTGACCTTTTTATCTGGGGTTTTCTTCACCTGTAAGACAAATGTTAGGAAAACTTTAAGGCCCAAACGGTCCTCGAAATCATATGTCCATCAACATCATCATCCTTATCATTATCATCATCACCACCATCATCCTTCACCGGTGTGGAAACAACGGAAAGCTACCACACATACAATTCCCTAGTAAAGCTGCAGGTATAGTATGAAATTGCTATGATTACAGTGAAGGACCTGCCCTCGGGCAGAATTGCTATGGATGGAGATGATGTCTGTCCGTTTGTTCGTCATTTATACGCTGCCATACCGTTCATCCGATTGTGATGGGGCTTTTTGCAAATTGATCAGGAGTTTCCCGGGAAGGTTTTAGGCTATACGAAAGTTGTAATTCTCAACTTTTTCGTCCTTAAAAATTACCCTTTGTAGAGAAAAACGTGTGTTCGAAACTTTTTAGGCTGTTATATGGCTTACGCTGCCTAAACCATAACATATACACCTAATTAATGTACAAAGAATTGAAGCGACAGCATATGTCTATTTTTACGGATAATTCATAACAATTTTTATCGTTCAGCTTATTGATGCCAAGACGTTCGGGACTAGAATCCCGGCCAAGCGTAGCAGCGCACATTGGGTGTTCTAATATGGATAACTCCCAATAACCATATTTTGTCTTTCAGCTCACTTGTTGCAAGAAGATCGGGAAAAGTAGATTTCCGGTCATTGCCGTATAATCAGCACGAGGTATCTAAAAATAATTATGATATCAATTTATAATTATTTTTGTTTTTATTTATTCAACAAAATAAAAACTTATTTAGGCGTAGCAACGCACGCCGGGTGTTAGCTAGTTCTGAATAACTATGTTAATGACGTAAAATGGCGGTATGTATGAAATAATTTATTCTAGAGTCACCTTTGCATGAAATCTTATTATCCTGACCTGTGCAGATTTTTACAGTGGTAGAAAAAAAAATATGGAAATGAAATGTTCCTCTCTTCATTAACTAGCAGTTAACTTTCATCAAGGCTCTATGCTTCCCAGCTTCACTACCACTACCACCACGGCCACGACGACGACACCACCACGATCTCATTTTTCAAGTGATGTTTTCGATTCCGATTGAGGGTCTTTCCACTTTTCAGCGGTTGCCCTTTTACCAGCCGGCTGCTGGCCCTTCACATCCACATGTGTCAATCACAGAGGTAGATGATCAACTGCCAGTGTAGGGGTGACATGTGGTTAGCATGTCGAGTCCCCCAGCCGTTATAGCTGGTTCCTCAACCTGGAGCCGCTACTTATTGTAGCTACCCAATTGTCTCACAATGCTGGATGGGCACCGGTCCCATACTGGCCGAAATACCATGAGAAAATTTCTTCCCCCATGGAGACTGGAACCAGCGCAAGTCCCGTAGCTCTGCGCCAAGGCTTCCTACCTAAACTGCTCGGCTACGGCGCGGGATGTTTCCAATTAATTAAATAGTACAGAATCAATGTAATGCGTTCTAAAACTATTGCAAGGTATTTTTATCAATGAAAAGCCGTATTTTATTGAAGCTCCACATCGCACAGGTGTGTTTAGCATTATTATAATTAATATATTTATCATTATTTTAATATTATATTTATTATTGTCATTAATATAACCAAATAACTCACTGGCACTATCTAACCCGTAGTTTCATGGCCGCGCGGACATAGACTCTCCATACATCCCTATCCTGAGTCAAAGTTTTCCAATCATCCACTATGTAATCTACTTCCCACAAATCATAGTTAATGTTATTCTCCCACCTCATTTTTAGTCTACCAACTGGGCGTCTTCAGTCTGGTTTTCCTACATAAAGCTTCCATGTACGTCTTTCATTCACCATTCGTGCCACATGTCCTGCCGATCGCAGTTTACGAGACTTAACTGTTCTCTTCATATCTGGCTTCCCATAAAGACCGTGTAATTCACTGTTATGCAGATTATTATTATTATTATTATTATTATTATTATTATTATTATTTATTATTATTATTATTAAATGGGTGTAGAAATGTATGAAATCATCTTCGGGTGACAAGAAATTAGACTCATCTAATTTACTATTCTCTCATTCCCACTCTTATATTATTTTTTCTTCCATTGTTTTCTGTAAGCATTCAGAAGCCCATTTCTTCGTTTCCTTCTCAATTGCAGACATTCAGAAAACTGATTTAGCGTGTTTTCATAATCCATCCGTTTTACATTTCCATACTATTAAATATTTATATAATCAAGTATTGAATCCTCTTCATTCATTTCCTCTCTAGTTTTTTGTATTTCTTGTTTTTTAAAGACTAAAAGTCTATCTGAACGTTGTAAGTAATCCATTTCCAATGTTAATAATTTGAGTCTCAAATTTGATTTTACGTTCTCATTTGCGTTCTACAGGTCAGTATATTTTAAACTACAGTGTTGCATATATTAATATTAGTTTCTTTAAAGCATGTTTGTTCCACATTATTCCACATAATATTCCTGTTGCTTATGTTCCTTTAGTTACCCTATATAAACTGAAGAATATACAGAGACTTAGATCTGCTGAAATGAGATACCCTCGGAGGACTGCAGGATACACTCTACTAGATAAAAAAAAAATGAATACATCATCATCATCAACAACAACAAGGATTAGGCCCAATGGCCTGTTTCGATCTCATTATAAGTCGAATTGGTCCTTCCATCTCTTCAATGGTCTTCCCAACATTCTTCTCCGTTTTGGTTTATAATTATACATTCTTCTTGCTATGCGCTGTTCATTCATTCCTAATACGTGCTGAAGATAAGCATTTTGGTAATATCTATTCCTTCACAGAGATTAAATATATTAAGTTCTGTTCTTATATCTTCGTTTTTCTTTTTATAGGTCCTTTGGTATCCTGCTATTGCTCTCAACATCTTCATTTCAGAAACCTCTATCTGTTTACTATCTGCCTTTGTTAATGCTCAGGTTTCACATCCATATATATAAGAGATGGAACTGCCAATACTTTGTAAAACTTCAAAATAGTTTCTTTTCTAGTTTTATTCAATAAAGTGCGTTTAATTGTGCCACATAGATAATTGAATCGTTGTATTTTAGTGTGTTTATCTAAATTTCTGTCATTGCATAAATGACAACCCAAATAATTAAAATTCTGAACTTGGATGAAGACATCTTAGAAGAATTAGATATAGAACCTTTAAAAAACAAAATTTGTGAATACAAGTCAAGATGGATGATCACAGGATACCCAAACAAATGTTAAGCTATCAACCTGCAGAAAGAAGAAGACCAGGACGTCCACTCAAGACTTTTGGGTGGTGTTTCTCTTGAGGCCAAAACACGTCAACAAATTACCTAAATTCATGAATGTACAATGATGATGATGACGACGATGTTTATTAATATTATATTTTCTAGAATTTTTTATATATTTACTGTAAATACGGAACCCTAAAATGAATGTGGATAAGTGTTTTTTTTATGGTTAACTTATTATGGAAAACTTCTGTAGAATTATCATTTATCATCCAATCTGGTGGACAACGTTAAAGCAACAAAAGTCCGCCGTACTGGCTCAGGTGGCAGCATGCCTTCTTCCTGACTATCGGGGCCCGGGTTCGATTCCCCGCAGGGTTGATAATTTTAATTGGTAATTTAATTTCACTTAAACTGAGATGTGACTATAATTTTAAATCACTAGATTGTGCACCTGATTCCTGCATGAAATTGCAACCTCTCCACAGTTCATACGTTGAGAAGGCATGTGGTATTGTTGAGAGCAATTCGGCCGTCGATTAGTGACATTAAGCCTGGCAGTCTCCTTCGTGATTTTCGATAGGTGCCAACACCGGTTTCAACTTCTCCCATCTCTTCATCTTCACCCCTTCTACAAAACACTTCATACTACACAAACATATAAACATAACCTTATCCTACACTTATCTCTGTACACAAAATAAGAATACATAATCTACGTAAAGTGATCTGTTGAAGTGGTGCTTAAATTGAATACAGACCACGTTAACGCCATCTATCTGTTCAGTGCGACCCCCAAAGAGCGTGAAAATGCAGTGGGCGGGATTAGAACAAACACACACGTTAAAGCAACAGAATATACAGAAAAAAATCGTCACGCAGGAACTGCGTAAAGTAAGCGAATTTCTCAGGAAGTAGAATTAATGACCCAAGTTTGCTGGTTTATGGAATTAACATTTCTCCTTCTTCGTCTTCTTCTCCGTCCAATCAAGTCTTAGGCCTATAAGTCTGTTACGATTTCATTGATGAATTTTGTATCTAGTGTTTCCTTGGACGGTCAGAGATCTCTTCCATGTTGGTCAATAACATTGGGAACTCTACAGTCAGATTCAATCCAGGAAGTTACTGTGTGTTTGGAATAGGACAATGGATTGCCATTTTAACATACTTGCTTGGGAGAAATACTTAAATAAAACTGAAGTATGCAACACAACAGGTAGAGGGTTGTAAGTTGTAGCCTTCCAAGCCTCCCCCTCTTAAAGAAGAAAACAGTTACCACTTGTCACTGTGCTCGTGCGGACCCGTACTACCTTTGTGTGAAAGTGTCGACTCTCACATTTACTATAAAACTAGTTTGCATGCCATAAAAGAAAAACTATGTTTTTTAAATGTATAGTACATAGATTTGGAAAAAATACTGCTAACCTTGCCGTTCCACCCCTCCCTAAACAAACAAATACCGTTATTATGAGTTTGGCAACATCTACTCCTGTACTTATGGGGACACTGGCGTAGCCCGTAAGGTCAGTAGTTATTTCCTGGGTTGAATTAGAGTGTATATGAACGCATTCGTCGCAAATGATTCATCCAGTTGTTCTGGTAGTTATACATGTATTCAATGACCGGTTCTAAACGCAATTCCTTCAAGATATCATCATTGCGTTTCTGATCGCATTTGGCATATTCTGCTGTATATCTCATGATTCTCATTTCACTAGAAGTTATCCTGCTCTCTTCTCCTTTCCCCGAAGTCCATGCCTCACTGCCGTAGCAAAATGCAGGTCTTGCTAATGTTTTGTATAACCCTACTCTATTATCTCTCTGGACTAGCGAAGGTTTCATTATTGAGTTTATTATTCCCGTGGTTTTATTAAAATTAATAATTTTACTTTCAATGTCTAGTTCATCCAAATATATTAATGTATACCCAAGGTAGGTAAATTTACTCTATCCAGTATTTTTGAATCTGTACAAATTTTGCTACGTACAGGGTATTTTCCTTGAAAAGCCATTACATTTGTTTTCTCTGTATTGATTTCCATGTTACATTTGATGACTATTTTGTTAAAATTGTATACAGAATATTGTAATTCGTCCACTGAGGGTGCCACTAATGCTACATCATCTGCTAAAATTAACGTACCTAATTTCATACTTATTTTTAATTGTATATGTCCATGACAATATTGGAATATATATTAATTTTGTTAAATTGGATAAACTCAATATATGATGCCATATTATTTAAAACTGTCAGACTACAGCTAAAAAAACAATTAAATAGCCTAATTAGTTATCGATTCGGTATTGTTGTATAATGTGACATTAATATAAGTAATAGTGAATATTATTTAATTATTGTATTGGAAATATTAAATAAATTATTGTATCTTGTAGGATACATGGCCAGTTTATAATAATAATAATAATAATAATAATAATAATAATAATAATAATAATAATAATAATAATACTTTATTTATTCTGGCAGAGTTAAGGCCATAAGGCCCTCTCTTCCACTCAACCAGCACAAATACAAATAAATATTTGACAAATATAGATATACACTATACTAATTATAAACAGTTAAAGATACAATAAATGTAACAATGTAAATGTCATGTACAAACAACATTTTATAGGGTAATAACAATAATGATACGATAATAATAATAATAATAATAATAATAATAATAATAATAATAATAATAATAATAATAATAATATAAATATGATACATTAAGGGTTAATTAAATTGTATGGTATACATTGCTACGAACCATATATGGCAGTAGCGTTTGTCCGTTTTTAATTTCGGGTTTCCAGTAAACTCCCACTTCCAATGTTCGTATTTGATCGATTTTCTCAAAATACGTTTCTTAGTTCCTTCTGATAGCATATGTTGAGATTCGTCGTGGAACATCTTAAATTGTGACCGCTAGAGCGAGTTTTAATTTTGCATTTCACGTGAACACCTAATGGTCCGATTTTGTTCGTTAAGGAACTCAACCCTAATTTTAAATTAATATCTATATTTCAAGTTTGTTTTCAATTAACAAAAATGAGGCCGCTAGAGCGTTAACAGAACTCAATTTTGTTTTAACTATGTTCTTGGGAACAACCTCAGTAACTTCATTCCTTTAGAATTCACAAAAATGAGTCAGGCAGCCAACAGTGATGACAGAACAAGATAAATATCGTGGAGAAATGATACACCGAAGGTCTAGTACATCGATAAGGGAAATATACGGAGAAAGATTTTAAGAATTGCTCTCATTAATTCACGGGAAGAAATATGGAAAGTTTTCTTACAAAGTAACGGACGTCACGTGCCGAACTAAGTGTTAGATTTGTATTTAATTAGGCCTACGTGTTCTTCTCCTGTGCTTGTGGGTAGCTAAAAATGACTATTTAACTCATGCCCCAAATGCGAGTATATGACCAATCACGTTTTAATGTATTTTCTTTAACAACCAAGGAGAGCCTTGTTTCATCTCGCTCTTTATCGAATTCTCATTACCAGCTCCTACTTTTGTGATAAATACAGCTCCTCATTTTTAATATTCTGAACAGATCAGAGCATTATTTTGCAGTGACTGACTATCAAACAAATGCTTTGAATATAGCAAATTATGAAAAGATTCCTTCCAACTACACATTTTATAATTGTATGTTCAGTAATTGTGTTTTGAAATAAAGATTTTACTCAGTTGGTTCCTGAAAAAATAATTAATAACCTATAATATTGGTTATAATATACAGTTTGATGTGTTTAAATTTTCCTTTACTAGGGTACATTGTTACAATATTACGATCATATTTGGTAATATATAATATGATCAAGTTGTAGTGGATGACAAATTAAACATAACCACACATTTCTGATTTGTTGTCAAACATCGTCGTTTACATTAAGTATATAAATATTTTAAAGCAACTATATTTAAATAATTATATTTTAATAAAAAAACATAATTTTATTTGTTAAATAGTCCTAACAAATGCCACTCGAGTTGACTCGTGAATTTATTGACGATTTGCAAATTGCTCGTGATATTGCTTATGATAAATGTTAACAAATTAAAAAATTATTACGTATAAAAATGTAGCATTATATAATTTTACCTATTTTTTCATTATTATATATGTTTATGTATATTTTTAAAACTACATGTTGTGCCCTACTTTTAAAAACATAATTTCCGTAAATAAAATATATATTTGAAACAGACTCTGACAGTATTTTTTTAATTTGTGAGTTGCAAAAAATAATGTTCAAAAAGGGAAGAACTTCATACACTCTACTGCCATAAATACAGATTTAGGAAGATGTGAAGACTAGTGTGTAAGTTTCCTAATTGCGAGATCTCTTTTCTTAACCTGTTTATAAATGAAACAGTAGAAATACGTAGGGGGTACTTTTCAGCACAGTTGGTGGAGGCTATGCTGTACAAGCTGAAAGGTTCGAACCCTGATGAATCATGATTTTTGAACTGGCCTAAAACTACTGGCGGCATCATGGCTGTGGTATGAACTGAGCCTCTAGTTGAAATGAGTAACATTATGTTCTAAAGGCGTCTGACATCTAAGGATAGCATGAATAAGCTTCCAAATTATCTATTTATAAAATATGGTGTATTGTTGACATAATGGGTTTGGTGCTATATTATAAATGGCATACAGTAAAATAAAAATGAGGGCAACCATTTCTATTTCGGACCTTTCTAATGCATCCATGTTGGTAAACATCTGACTCTTTATACTATGAAAAATTATGTTACAAAATTATTTGTTCAAGCATAAAGTGACATAAAAACAGACTTAATGTTGTATTACCACACCGAGAAGTGCCCACCCAAACTTACCCTACATGGGTAATTTTATATTCTCCGAGATACATTCCAACCTGGTTGAGTGACAGATAATGCCTTAACTCTCCCAGATGAATTAAAGTTATTACTATTATCATTATTATTACTATTATTATCACTATTATTGTTACTATTCTTATTATTAAGTCTATTATTATTACGCCTATTATTACTGCAATAATAACTATTATTGTTTTAATTGTTATTACTAATGTTTTATTAATTGTTATTAATATTACTGTTATTACTATTGCTCTCATTATTATTATTATTATTATTATTATTATTATTATTATTATTATTATTATTATTATTATTATTATTATTATTGTATTCAATATTAGACATTCAAAATATATGCGCAGGCGAATGCATCGCGAAGCACAGCTTGTTGCTACACGTAACGTATTACAAGGCAGTGTACAGTGGAAAAAGCACAGAGCACCCAGAGGAGAAAGTGGACAAGTTTCGCGTAGATGCTACAAGTAGCGCTAGTGTAGAACAACTAACGACATCTAATTTTTTCGATTTTTTTCTGGTACTAATATGAAATTCAGCACCGTCTGGTGGTAAAATTATGAATTATAATTTAACAACACCGTCGGGTGAATTATCATGGTATTGAACTTTTATAGGAATAAATAACATGTTAATTTATCTTAAATTATGGAATTATTTTTACCCAGCCTCTCAGATCTAAAGATTGTTTTTAATTCTAACAGAAGGGAAGAATAGAAATAAATAAACATGTTAATTTATCTTAAATTATGGAATTAATTTTACCCAGCCTCTCAGATCTAAAGATTTTTTTTTAAATTCTAACAGAAGGGAAGAATAGAAATAAATAAACATGTTAATTTATTTTCGTTTATTAAAATTTAAAAACGTGCATTATTATCTCTTTTAAATATGTTGAATTGACCTACCCCCTTATTCTCACATACAAATTTTATACAATATTTATTAAAGAACCTTAGCCATGTAGTACATCTGAAATCCATTATAAAGTCACTAATTTTTTTTATGTTTATTAGAAATGGCCGTACACTAACATCACACTTCCTAACCTAACAAATCTTAGAATTTTATCACTTGTAGTAGGTTTATATTTGAAAATAGATTCACAATAGAAACGTAAACAAGTTTGAATTTACTTACAAATTAGAGTAAAATACAATCTAAGTAATGATTTTTAACTTTCGATAATATATAATTTGTACAGTACCGTCTACATAGAACAAAATGATAGCAGTTAAACATTTCAATTTACAAAATGACTAATATCCCATGATCCCGAGTGAACACACCGTGTACCTTGCATTTGTTTGATTTAGTTACATATTATGTTATTACGAAACAGAGCTACCATAGTAATTTGCTCATTGTAGTTCATCGTAAACGACCGTAAATTTTTAGATGTCACTGTACGCAGTTTTTCCTCTATTCGGGTGCTCTGTGGGGACAAAGAATCATAGTTGCCTTTTAATAGCTCTTGTAACCATATCGTTCGCTCTTGAAGAGTGATTTCGTGTCGATACAACAATTTATATTATAGACCTACGGTTGCCTTGTATGAGTATGGAGACGCCTAAAAGTCTCCAAGAAAAGTGATTAAATCACAAGACAGAAATATAATTTACATGTTGCAATGTGCACCGCTAACAAAGTTTAGACCTGTACTGTCAGCGTCTCACGTCCCATTCCCCTCTGCATTTCATGGTTAGCAGTGTCACGTGTTCTATTCCTGCATAAACACGACTGCAGTGCCCTCCGTCAAAAAATGTGCTTACTCCTTAAACAGTTATTAATTGAACTCTTTATTTTAGCCAGTTTGCTCTGTGTAATACAGAGAAATAGTTTTTAACGTACTCTACATTGAAAACCCAACAGCTCAAATGTTCTTCACCTCAAAAATTACTTTTAACTTAGCTGGAAATAAAATCTGGAAACGCAGAACAAGATACGTACCAGACTAGAAAGACTCGAAGACTAAACAGAGAAGTAATTTTAGCGAATTTCAAAGGAATTGAGGTTGTTTTCATGAAGATATTTTTTTGTAAAAATGCAGACGTTCATCGATCCCATCTTCTAGACACCAAAAAAACCATGACCAAAATGTATATATGTATATATATATATATATATATGGTATGATAAGAAATATAAATGCCTGGACGGGATTTTCTTATCACACCATATTAAACTTGCATTGCTCAATGTTAAAAACATTTAATTATAACACACACACACACACACACACATATATATATATATATATATATATATATATATATATATGCTATATGCTCGTTGACGCTCTAATGACCGCACCTTTTGTTTAATCGAAACCAAATATGGCATACAGCAATTAATTACAAAAGTAAGGTCGAGTTCATTAATCAGAGAAAACAGTCCATTAGGCGTAGGAGTTGACCTGAAATAATAAACATTTGAAGAACATCTTTCGGTTGCAGTTTCTCTGTTTCACAATGAAAGTCGGTATATATTAAAAAGAAACAAAGAAGGTATTCCCGGAAAATCACATAAATCTGATCATTGGAAATGAGGGTATTTTTTTTATAAATGCCCCAGGTTGTCATTTCGACATTTATGGTGTTCTCTCCTGGCATGGCGTACTTATAACCCACTTGTGAGGTTGGTGCGCATTGGAAGGCGGGGTTACTATGCCCCGATGATAAGCCAGGAGAGACCTTAAACTAAACTTAAGTTATTTAGGCGAATATGATATTGATGATAATGATGGCCAGGTGGTAATCGGGGACCGTTTGGACCTTAAAGTTTCCTCTCATTTATCTTACAGGTGAGCCTCACCCAGGAAACTTGTCCCGACCGGGGATCGAACCCGGGTCCGCTGTATGAGAAGGCAGCACGCTACCTCGAGGCCACAGCGGTGGACGGAAATTGGAGTATACCTGAAAACTAAAATTAAAAAATAACTCTCGCAGTATATACTGTACTATATAATTTAACTAACCCTTAAATTGGAAAGTATCCTATAAGATTAATTAATTAATTTAATATTTGAATACAGTTGTGCAAAAATAAATCGGTATATATTCTTTAAATTGTGTTATTAAATTATACAGTAAATTGCAAATGGGTAATAACTTATGGTTATGATTTTTTTTACTGTAGTCTCGCACTTCTAAATAAATTGGCATTAGAAATAGAGTTTTTCAATTTAACGAAGAAAATACCTAATTATTCCGTGAACCAGGAAAATCGTTCATAAATTTGACTTACCGAGTAATTCCCTTAGTTGATGCACTTCTTGCGTGACGGCGTTTTGTTGAATAATGCCTGATATTAATTATGTAGGCATATCAGTGGAAACTTTACCAAAAAACTTGGATCCAGAATTCAGCTCACTCGGTAATTAAAGTATGTAGATTATTATTTATTACATTTAGTTATTCCTTAGTTATGGTTCCTGACGATTTAGTACTATTGGGCGATAACGAGGAGATATTAAAGGCCAACACGCACACGCTACTGAGTAATACTTAGAAATTAGGACTGAAAGTAAATATCAATAAAACTAAATATATGGTCACACGTAGAAGTACATTATATACTGGAAATGAACAGTTAATGACAAATGAGGCAATTTTTAAAGAAGGCTGAATTCAAATACATAGGAAAAATAATCTAAAATAGGAATGAGATGCAAAATGAAATTAAACATACGCTCAATTATAGAAATGCGTGCTATTATGCATTGCAGAGACTCTTGACGTCCCAGCTCCTTTCAAAAAACGTTGAACTGAAAATATATAAAACTATTATTCAACCAGTTATATGTATGTGAAACATGGGCTCTTACTTTAAGGGAGGAAAGGAGATTACGAGTATTTGAGAATAAAGTTCTTAGGAACATTTTTGGACCAAAGAGAGATGAACAGACTAGTGAATGGAGAGGACTACATAACAGTGAACTACATGGTCTTTATAGGAAGCCAGATATAATAAGAACAGTTAAGTCTCATACACCGCGATGGATAGGACATGTGGCACGAATGGTGAATGAAAGACGTGCATGGAAACTTCTTGTAGGAAAACCAGAGGGAAAACCCCCAGTTGGTAAACCAAGAATGATGTGGGAGAATAACATGAACAATGATTTGAAGGATGTAGATTATAAGGGGATGATTGGAAAACATTAGCTCAGGATAGTGATGTACAGTGAGCCAATGTCCGCGCGGCCATGAACCTACGGTTTCGATAATGCCAGTGAGTTAGTTAGTTATGGTTCACGATTATATTGTTAAATTACTGAATGATGTGCCATATTTGCTTTCTGTGTGAAAGAGAATTCAGGGATTTAGCCTACCATGCTTATATTCTCTGTCTCTACCGTTCAAACCTGAATATTGTTCTTGCAATATTCCTCGTTATTAGTATTCCAGACATCTCCGCTACATTTCCTTTTCATCTGCATTTTTGTCTCTCTTTTTTCTGTTACTTTGTACTTTTATTAGAAAAGATTGCGACTCTAAGCCCACACGTTCCTTCCAGACTGAACAAGGCTGCACCGAGTCTGTTTAAAAAATAAAAATACACAATATTAAGATTCTAATGTAACATTCCTCCCAACAACTGAAGATTCTAGCAGTTAAGCCAATACCTACAACTATGACAACAACTATAAAAACTGTTATAAATTAAACAATGTTATTTTAAATAAAATATAAGGCAATAATAATGAAAACAAGGGAGTTTGCAAACGTAATGCAATAGTTGTGAACTTTTAACTCTTACTCCAAATGGGAGTCAATGACTAATCATATTTCAATGAATTTTGTTTTACAATCAATCATAGTCGTATTTCACCTCGATCTTTATCGAATTTCTATTATCATATTAAAGAAAGCTACTCATTTTGAATATTCTGAACAGGTCAGAGCATTAATTGCAGTAACTGACTATCGAACAAATACGTTGGATATAGTAAATGAAGAACAGATTCCTTCGAACTACACATTTGATAATTGTATGTTCAATAATTGTGTTTTTAAAAATAATTTACGAGGTTGTTTCCTAAAAAAATAATTAGTAACCTATCATGTTCATTATAATATACAGTTTGATGTGTTTAATTTCTTCTCCACTAAGGGTGCATTCTTATACTATTGCGATCCTATTAGGCAATAAATAATATGATTCAGTTGCAGTGGATGAACAAAAGAAGCATAACCAAACATTTCTCATTTGTTTTCAAACATAGCCGTTGAATCAAATATATAAATATTTTAAAATAACTATATTTAAATAATGATTTGTGAGTAAACAGCTTAATTTTATTCGTTACATAGTCCTAACAAATGACACTCTTGATTTCTAAATCCTCTACATAAATTGTAAATCACTCATGGCATTACTTATGATAAATTTTATATCGGAAGGTCATCAGAAATTTTAATACAAGATTCAACTAACATTTTAGAGATTTCAAGTACAAAGAGGGAAAAATTAAATTTTGTAAGACTCATCTTAGATGTATGCCATCGGTACAACACAATTGACAACGTTTACCCACTTTCGATGGTACCCAGAGAGTGTGACAACTAGAGAATAAACATCTTAGACGAAAGTGAAATGTTAAAGAAGTCGAAATAAACTAATTAATTATTTTCTAGTCCATGTTAACCCATGTTGTGAACAACTCTGGTCCGACCCGATTTCCTCCGGTGATACGGGGTAAATAGTCTCGCGCTGTAGCCGAGTGGTTAAGGCAAGAAGCCTTGGTGCAGAGCTACGGGAGTTGCACTGGTTCAAATTTCCATGAGGGAAGACATTTTCTGATGGAATTTCGTCCAGTATGAGACCAGTGCCCACCCAACATCGTGATAAATTTGGGTAGCCACAATAAATAGCGGCACCAGGTTGAGAAAACCAATTGTAACGGCTGGAGAACCGACATGCTGACCACATGTCACCACTACACTGGCAGGATGATTTTCTATCTCTGTGATTAACACGTGTAAATGTGAGGCCAGCTGCCGGTGATAGGCGACGGGCCCTTCTAGGTCTACCAATACATGGAGATTAAGTAATCAATTTATTTGGTGTTTATTTGATGAATATCTATTATGTTTAGTGATTAAATAAAATAAAACTGTTAAAGTTTTATACGATTTTCATATTTATTTGAATTCAAATTCGTTATACATGTTTCTGTACAAATGAATTTTGTTATTATATATACACTCAAGAGCGTAACTAAGCAACTGAATGAAAACAAAAAAAGTGTAACAAACATTCTCTTATTATAAATTTAAATGCAGTTGGGAATTTAACAGCATATTGCTCTTTTTCATTTTATTTATTTTTACAATTTCTAAAAGATCTAGTTTTTTTAGTTTGTTACGAACGTGTAAAATTTTAAAATTTGAATTAAAACAATGACCGTATTAAAGTAGATGGTTTAAGTATCTACATTTCCGTTATATGCTCTAATATGCTCTTTTGTACGAGAAATACGTCTTCCAGTTTGTCCTATATAGACATTGTCGCATGTGCCACACACTAGCTCATCCTATACACCTGCAAATTGTTCCTTTTTTTACACGCTTTATATTAGCTTGACCTATATCTATCTATCTATGTAACGGAATCTTTCAACACGATTTTCACCCACTTAAAATCATGGGATCGACTTGAAACTTTGTATACTTGTAGAGGACCCGTGACAATACAATAATTTCATATTTATTTTCTAAAATCCTGGCCATAATCATCAGAAAATCAAAAAAAGTGTTTTTGTATCAATGTAACGGAATCTTTCAACGCGATTATCACCCACTTAGAAACATTGGATCGACTTGAAACTTTGTATAGGCTACCTGCAGAGGACCCGTGACAATACAATAATTTCATATTTTGTTTCTAAAATCCTGGCCAGAATCATCCGAAAATCAAAAAAATGAAAACTGGTATAATAGGTTGCGGACTTGTCGAGTTTTTAGTCAATCGTTGTAAGAGCTCAGTTGGTAGAGCAGTGAACTCTTAGTGGTATATAATTTCAGTAATCCATATGTCGCTGGTTCAAATCCGGCTGGAAGGGTTTTTTTATAGAAGAGTATTACTTTTAGCTCATACTACAATAATATCGAATTTAAATATATTTACATTTTATCTTATTCTGTAAAATATTAAAACTAAAAAATAAAAAAATAAATAATAGTTTTAAAAAACTAAAAGAACACGCTTTATTGGAAAACTAAAAAATGGAAAAAAAATTAATTTCCAGTACGCTTGGGATAAAATAAAGTGGTCAACAAAAAAAAATCTCCAACACATATAGAATAAAATGAGAGTTATCAACAAAAAGAAAATAATTTTACCATCAAAAGCGTGGGGTGATTTTTAAGATTTTTACCTTTTCTTCTTAGAGAGCTTACTTTTACCAATATCTGTTTATTATCAAATATATTAATTGATATAGAGCACCCCACGCTTTTGATGGTAAAATTATTTTATTTTTGTTGATAACTCTAATTTTATTCTATATGTGTTGGAGATGTTTTTTTGTTGACCACTTTATTTTATCCCTAGCGTACTGGAAATTAAAATTATTTTTCATTTTTTAGTTTTCTAATAAAGCGTGTTCTTTTAGTTTTTTAAAACTATTATTTATTTACTTTGCTTTTATTGTTCTTAATTATATTTCTCAAAGTTTTATTAGTTTTTAACGCCACATTGATCTTCAACTTTTTTAAGTGTTTGGATATCTTATTGCAAAGTGGGCCTATGTATGATATTATAACACATTTATTTATGTCATTTTTAGGTGGAAAAACGTTTTAAGTATTTTTTGTAATGAACTTTCTTAATTAAATTGTCTACTATTTTAGCGTCGTAATTATTATTGATAGGTAATAGTTTAATGTGTACAAATAAAGTGAACGGTTTTGTAGTTGAAGAAATAATAAACACTTTTAATACATGCTTACACCAGAACTATTTTAAATGTAATAACAATTTTGTACATGGCTAATGATGGTTTCATTATGGATGATACGTTGCGCCCTCTTTTAGCAGAGATTTTTATGGATGACTTAGAACAAACAATGCATGAAAATTCATTAGCTAAAAATGTATTATTTTGGTATCGTTATGTCGATAATGTCATAGCAAGCTTCACAGGAACTAAAAGACAATTAAATTCCTTTTTAAATTTTATTAACAGCATTCACAAATGTATTAAGTTTTTAATCGACTTAGAAAGAAATAATACAATACATTTCCTGGACTTCTCAATAAAACACATTAATAATAAGTTTGAGTTTGGCATCTTTCACAAACCATTTCACCCTAATACTACTATTCATAGCCCTTCCCTTCACCCATATACCAATAAAATAGCAGCCTTTAATAGATACATTCAGGGACTTTTAAATATCCCTCTTTCACCCTTGGAATATAATAACTTAATAAGGTGGAAGAATCTTTATCGTCGCCCCATCATCATAAATATATTTGATTTAATTATTTTATTTAATAAGCACATATATCATATAGTTCACTATTGTGCTGAATTCAAGCCGTCAAGTAGTCGCCAAAGATGTGATCAACATTCCTTCTAGAAACGATGTTGATACGCAGTTAGGAACACCTGCAATTGTAAAGAAAGGTTTTCCCCCTGCATTTTGTAATCTTTGCTGATTTGGGCATGTTCTGTCTCTATCATGAGGGAGGCGGTTATCAAATATAAAATTTTCTAATTGGATGTCTTGGTATTTGCACACGACTCTGAAAGTCTCGGAGCTACCAACTTAACATTTATTTTATCGAATGTTCCAGAAGGTCCGTCCCCAATAAGCTTATATACGCAGTAATTTTCTTTGTGTCTTCAGATGCGGGAAAACCACGAAAGAGTAACGTCACACCCATCTCCGTGATGACCGTCACGTTAAATTTAATTAAATTGGAGTGAAATAGTGCAACTGACTTAATAATTAATAGAACTAACGGGAAATTATATTTTGTGAAGTGATTATAGTAAGGTGCGATTTATTTGATTTTATAAAATAAATATTTTTATTTATATTATTCTCCTATGGATGCATATTAGTTACGGTACTCCGCTTTTCTGCCATTCAAAGGGATCCTTGAAACAGGATCTAGCATTTCCATAAAGTACTGAATATTATTCAGTTAGCTATCAATAATAATTACGATCCTAAAATTATAAATAATTTAATTAATAAAGTTTATTACAAAAAGTATTTAAAATGTTTTTCCACCTAAGAAAGGCATAAATAAACATTGACGATTTTATTATTAATTTAACACTTCTCATTGAAGGATAAATTATATTTGAAGAGAAAAATTTTCGCCTAGACCGGGACTCGAACCCGGGACCCTTGGCTTTCCGGGCCAAGTGCTCTACCAACTGAGCTACCGAGGCGAGTTACGATCTAGACGCAAATTTTTCTCTTATGTACGTTGTAATTCCCTCGCGCCAAATGCTTGAAACCATAGCTTCTATCTTTGCAAATGGCGGCTTCTTAGTTAAGAAGACATTTATTGGGAATTTAACACTACTTTATAGCCAGTAGGGCTTCTATTGACGATTTTATTATTAATTTAACACTTCTCATTGAAGGATAAATTATATTTGAAGAGAAAAATTTTCGCCTAGACCGGGACTCGAACCCGGGACCCTTGGCTTTCCGGGCCAAGTGCTCTACCAACTGAGCTACCGAGGCGAGTTACGATCTAGACGCAAATTTTTCTCTTATGTACGTTGTAATTTCTCATAAGAGAAAAATTTGCGTCTAGATCGTAACTCGCCTCGGTAGCTCAGTTGGTAGAGCACTTGGCCCGGAAAGCCAAGGGTCCCGGGTTCGAGTCCCGGTCTAGGCGAAAATTTTTCTCTTCAAATATAATTTATCCTTCAATGAGAAGTGTTAAATTAATAATAAAATCGTCAATAGAAGCCCTACTGGCTATAAAGTAGTGTTAAATTCCCAATAAATGTCTTCTTAACTAAGAAGCCGCCATTTGCAAAGATAGAAGCTATGGTTTCAAGCATTTGGCGCGAGGGAATTACAACGTACATAAGAGAAAAATTTGCGTCTAGATCGTAACTCGCCTCGGTAGCTCAGTTGGTAGAGCACTTGGCCCGGAAAGCCAAGGGTCCCGGGTTCGAGTCCCGGTCTAGGCGAAAATGTTTCTCTTCAAATATAAATAAACATGTTATAATGTCATACGAAGGTCCACGTTCCAATAATATATCCTAACACGTAAAAAATAGAACATCAATGCGGTGTTTAAAACTAATAAAACTTTGAAAAATAAAATTAAGAACAATAAAAGAAAAGTTAAAAAAAGGAACAATTCTCAGGTGTATATAAGTTAGTGTGGGGGGCACATGCGTCAATGTCTGTACAGGACAAATTGTAAGATGATTTTTTCTCGTATAAAAGAACATGTGAGAGCATATAACGGAATTGTAGATACTTCAAAATACGATAATCATCTACATCACGATCATTGTTTTAATTCAAATTTTAAAGTTTTACACTTTTATAACACACGAAAGGAACTAGATCTGTTAGAAATTATTGAAATAAATAAATTGAAGAAGAGCAATAGGTTGTTAAATTCCCAACTGGTTTTAAAAGTATCACGTCTTTTAAATTTATAATAAGAGAATGTTTGTTACGCTGTTTTTGTTTACGTTAAATTGCTGTTACACTTATTACTTACTTGAGTGTATACATAATAACCAAATTCATTTGTATTTATAGTATTCATCCGAAGAAGATAAAAAGTACAGAAAGAGCTGTAACGAATTTGTTTTCAAATAAGTATGAAAATAGTATAAAACTTTAACAGTTTTATTTAATTTAATCACTAAACATGGATTTTAGTTCAGATTGGGGGTAAAATGGAACAATGCTTGGGTAAACAGAGTCAGGAGGAAATCTTACTCTTTTAACATAAATAATCCACATACGAACTTTACATATGCAAAAGAAGTAATACGAAGTTCGTGATACCGAAGTGCACATTTCTGCCACTGAATCCGGTCACCTTTCATCGCTATAAGATACTTTACAGACGTTTCAGCGATTCTGCTTCACATTGTTGTTACAGTTCTTTCATTTAATCTCTGACATATTCTTCACTTGAATCCGAATCTGTGTTGTTATTATGATTGCGCTGCTATTTTGTTTTTCCTTTTTTAATCACCCATTTATTTTGCATGCTCCCACCTCACTTGTTAGTTTCGGTCGTCTTGACTTTTTTAAATGCTTTCTTCTCTCGGATTTTTAATACCAAGGAAGGAGGTATGATGGATTTGCCGTTCTATATTTTGGTTTTTTATGGACAAGGTAACACATTTCGGGGAAACTAGTGCTCTGCGGGCTGAGCATAAATTAGGCATTTTGAATTTCCATAGAATAACTAATGAAGGGGTAATTTTTTACGTATTTAAACACATTTAAAATATAATGAACCAAAAAGCTAACCTAGCGTAATTCAATTACTCTAACCTAGGTAATTACCATGGAACGCCATTTTTTTAATTTACGCGGTTAAATATGTAAATTTTTTTGTGATTTACGCGGTTAAATGCGGACATAAATCTTTGTTACCGACAGAGAAGCACCGTTGTCGCAGAACTTCTTTTAAACCAGTTATAATCGATAGAGATGCTATGGCAATGAGTTTATCTCTGGTTAGTAGTGTGGTTATCGCTGATTAATAGTGTGGTTATCGCTGGTTATTAGTGTGGTTATCGCTGGTTATGACGTCAACACTCACTTGTTTCCCGATCGGATAATAAAAGTAGCCATGATCACTCAAGCATCCCAAATTTCTGATAGTATTTTCAACCTAGTAGATGCTTCAGACGTTTCGTGTTGTGAAGATATGGATGCTTGTTGTAGAGATATTAGTTCTAAGTCTCACAAAGTTGTCTTTGTTGAATCAAAACTCCGATATTAATTCTTGGTTTGGTATAGCTGTTCCGTTTAGTGTATAAATGCCAGTTACTTCACACCTCTTTGCTCCATTTTTCAGCGCTCCTGCAGATTCACAGGCTTCTTAAAAATTGACTCCAAAGTTCAACTTTATTATTGGTTCGTTTAAATTACAGTGCTGCCAAGATGTTTCTTGTTGACTGAAATAGATTTTCAATGACATGAAAATGCTGACATCAAGAGGCTGAAGCACATGTGTTGTGTGAGATGCAATATGTGTCGCCCTAAATCACCTCTTGCAAACAAAGTGTGAGAATTATAACCATCCAAACTATGAATAATTTTTCCGAGTGTGCTGTGTTTATTAAAATGATGCTACCATTTTCCAAAAGATTCCTCATTCACCCATCCACATTCCGTCATGCACACTTGTGTTTCTGTTGTCATATTGTCAGTAATTCATCTCACATACTCTTCTCTTTATATATTTCAAAGGATGGTAAGTATACACCTGTAGGTGAAAAACAAGCAATCACCACCGCAATTTTCCTACGTTCCACATTAATCAATAAAATAATGTCTCGAGAGCCTTTCTGAGTAACTACATTGTCATTTATTGTTCATTGGTAATCCAGTTTCATCTCGATTATACGTACACATACAAAAAAAAAAGGGCCGACTCTTGATCTCGAATATTTTAAGTTCTAACGCGGGATTCACACGAGTAAACTAATTGCATAGTAGAGCTACTACACGTTTCCCTTCGTCCTTTGAAGAGCATTCTTTCAAGCACAGCAAGTCAACGAACCCTTAACTCAGTGCTTAGTGGCTTGATTCGTATGCAAGAGGTCACAGGTTCGATTCGCAATGAGGTTAAATCTTTTAATTGTTAAAAAAAATTGTTTTATTCTGTCGTTCTACTTTTAAACAAAAAATTATTATTATTATTATTATTATTATTATTATTATTATTATTATTATTATTACTAGTACTAATAGCGGGCGTATGCACCACGTAGGTGTATTTCGGAACTCAATTAGAAATTGATACTTTAAAGTGCAACACTACATTGAAATATGTAAATTAACATCAGTGCAGTGAATGTAAATATAATGTGTTTTAATAATAAATCTTCATTTATCAAAGGTATTTATTTCGACTATGTAATATTACAACCTTTTGCTCTACCACGAGTTTCCAGGGAATCATCCCTGTGGTCCTCCATCAATCTACAATTTATAAACTATGGTGAACTCCGCAGGCGGAGGAGACCCCTTCAATTTATCCTGCTATTACTATTATTATTAATATTACTATTATTATTGATATTATTATTTTATTCAGGATTTTTTATGTTATTTACACATGTATCCTCAACCAAAATATACATTTTTTTCTTTTACACTTTCCGATCTTGTGTGTCTGCCTCTGTCATATTTTATCTTCTTCATGTTGCCTTGAATTCCCTTTATCCATGTTGGCTTTGGTCTACCACGTTTTCCTTTTCCCGGCGGTATCTAATTTAATATTCATTATTATTATTATTATTATTACTATTATTATTATTACTATTATTATTATTACTATTATTATTATTACTATTATTATTATTATTATTATTATTATTATTATTATTATTATTATTATTATTATTGCCCACATCTATGTGCTACTATTAGGCTGGACTTGACATATATAAACAAAATTTTTAATTGAAGGGTGAAACTTATTTCTCACTAATATGTCATAAAAAATTAAACACATAAATATATGAAGCTATATTATCTTTGATTACATCAATTTATAGCATTATTATTAAAACGTGTATTTGTACAAACAATTAAATTTATACCGGTAGCTAAATAGAGTTATAGAGTTTACAAATGCAGGGATATTAATTAATATAGTGTAACGTGGACGTGAATTACGTGGCAGGAATGAAATATTATATGCTGTATTTTGCAAAAACACAAATGGATTAAAAAAAAACATTGTCAAGGGATTCAAACCCTGGCTCCCATATATATATTTCATTTTGTTGTAATTGATTTAACGATATATGCTACTTTAAGGTCGGATACTAGTTTTCTAAATCCTGGTTGTCTTGTTTACTTTTACAATATGAGCGAGAGTTGTACTTTTGAAATGTCGCAATTTGAGTAATATTGCATTTGTCGAACGCTCGTAAATATCTAGAAACATGTCTCCTTCACTGTTCTTTAACTATTTAAGACGATTACAACAAAATATAACTTATTTAAAACATTTCATAATGCGTTACCTCGTGAAACACAGCTTTAACTATTTCAGCATGTGCAGTGGGCCATAACAGGTACTCTGCTTTTTAAAACGGCTCATTATCTTTTCTAAGTGTACATTCTGTTCTTTCTTCATGATTGCAATCAGTTACTAATTGACTCATTTCTTCAAAAACCTCACCGATTCTCACACGCATCATCCCATTAATTCTAACTCGGGAAAGGTCTTCGGATTTTGTAAGTAGGCATATATGTTTAGGTGAAACCAGTCTCACCAGCCATTTCGTTTGCAGTGTTGAAATGATGCTGTATCCCGCGAATTCATACGTATTGGTAAGCATATTTACTCACAGTCGACGGTGTCAAACCCAACCTCCTCTCTCATAAATATATGAGCCTTATTGCAGGTGCTCATTAAACATCAGTAGATAACACTGTTTTACGTCCTGTCTTCAACACATGAGTTTCTACAGAAGAAGACCTTCGATGAAGGGTTGAAAATTGTAGGCCAAAAATGTTTGCTGCCTTTCTTACCAAATACTTTTCCCATAACAGACTTGATATTATGGCCTCACTATGATGGTTGTCCGTATATATAAAAGCGAGTGCCGCGCGACAATGCTTGACAATGATTACAGCGGAATTATTATAGTGGCGATTGTCGGCATCTTTGTACTTAATTATATATAACAGCTGCGGGGATACAAAGCGAGCCGCTAGACAGCCATCACAGTGAGACGATAATAGCATATTTCATAGCAATGAGTGGTTTTAGGAACATAAGCTAGTGGCATCTATAAAAAATTATTGAAATAAAATTTATAAGTCTCGTTTTTGGTCTTCTAGAGTAGTCTACCACTGACATAATTTATATTAGCCCTATTGTACTCACGATTACAGAATTTATTTATACAATTGTATAATAATGAATAATGTAAAGAAAACTGAACTGTTTTACAAAAACAGGATATTTGTAGATGTGTTAATTTTTTCAAAATATTTTCCGAATTTACCCATAGGTTGAAGAGAATTATAGTGGCGGTAACACGCGGTAGAACAAATTTTGAACTTTGACTTAATGCTATATAATAACCTGTTTAAAATTTAGCTGCCTTGTGAAAACTGATATTTTGTTACCCGGCTTGAGAGTCCACGTGGAGTAGACGATTGCCTGTGGAAACAAAATTCTTAAACATTATTAGTGAGAGGGAAACTGTAATTACAATTACTGCAAATAGAGAAATAAATTAAACTAGAAGAAGGAGAGGAAAGTTTGAATATTTCAAAATAAATAGCGAAGTAAAAAAAAAATTAAACTTTTTAATATGTTGATAAATCATGTAGACTTTAATATTTTCTGACGGAATCAATAAAAGACATTTTGTTATAAATACGGACCCTAATTATCTATTTTGGAATTTAGAATTTATATTACTGATTCTTATAAGCTGGTGAATATAATAAACAAGCAGTGTGTAGACTTTGATTCTAAAATATCCAAAGATTTCCTGTCGCCTTCGTTAACTTACAAGATTTAGAAATTCATTTAAATTCAAATAACGATATCCTCTGTTTATTTAATGTACCTAATAACGTGCAGGAATTTTATCAGATATTTATTGTTTTTTATTAATGATGTAAATTTGAAATTCCTTACCATAACAACACTAACAATAAGTAACAATCACACTAAAGAATAGGCCTATATTGCGATGCGAGGTGCGGAAGTGGTTTTTCACAAGCGAAGAAAATGTTTAAAAACCGAGCGACAGCGAGGTTCTTAATTTCCGAGATTGTAACACTTCACCAAACATGCGTTGTACATTGTTTTGCTGGATGATGTTTTCAAAATAATAAAAAATAGTAAAATAATAACATCTTTGTTGGAAATAGTTGCGTTCATTATAAACAATTGACTAACGATAACAGTGGGGGCAATGTTTATTAGTTGAAACAGGAGGCCGTCAGACCAATTAGTCATAAAATGGCGGCAAGTAGGCCTACGTATTTATTGTTTTATATTGTTTCAAATAAAGTTCAGTTCATTTAAAGTGCAGTGATTTATTTCGTATAATGTATATTAACACTATCTTTTGGATATTTTTTGTATATACATTGTACGTAGTATAGGCTACATAGAGGGCAGTGGTTTTGCTTTCCACACGTGGTTTGTAATATGTAATATTACAGTATAGTTATTTAGGTTGGCAACCCCGAAATGTAGGAATTTGAACTTTCTATTATGGTCGCCATTTTTATAAATACGACAAAACGCTCAATGGCGCGAAATAAGTAGTTTTAATAACTCGCCCATCTATAACATTGTCTCTTGGTACTGAATATATTCTAATGTACCTAATTTTCTAAATTAGCATTACTGTATTTTACTAGCGAATTCTGAAGGAATTAAACTATTGGGGTTGTGCTCAAGAAAATATTTTTGAAACGTATTTACAGGTCTTCACCAATCCTATCTAGTAGACATTCAAAATGACCATCACCAAAATGTGTATAAACCGGTAGGTATCTATGTTTTGTGAGTGTATGAGAGTTCGTTAAAGCTCTAGCAGCCACATTTTTGTCGATAGAAATCAAACTTGGTATATAGCAATTACCTAAATAAGTAAAGTTAACACTTTTTAAATTCGTATTAAAGCACCATTGAGGTCATGTAATTAGATGTTAATAATATAATTTTTACCTGGTCAGTCGTCCTCAACTAAATTATTCAACTTCAAGTTATTCTAATATGGAGACTTTTCGAAAACAATGTTTCATCTTCTCCGATTTAACAGGAACTGATAGTGTTATACAGATTGTATAACACCATCAGTTCCAGTTAAAACGCAGAAGATGAAATATTGTTTTCGAAAGGTCCCCATATTAGAATAACTTAAAGTTATATAAGTAAAGTTAGTTAACCGGCAAAATCGCACCATTATGTGTAGGATATCATCTGAAACGAAAATGTAAAAATCGCTCTAGCGGTCACAATTTTCTTAGTTTCACAACGAAACTCAGTATATGCTCTTAAAATAAATCGAGGTAGGTATTCTTTTAAAACAATCAGTGAAATCCAACAACTAGAAGTGGGTGCTTACCCAAAACGTGAAATTAAAAATTAACCCTAGCAACCAAACGATTTCGTACGTCGTAGTGTACACCCTACAGTTTAATATATCCTTAAATTGTATGTATTCTCTAAGGGTCATTTGTTTAATTTAACATGTTTTAATAAAGTAATGGAAAAATGAATCAGTAGATATTTTTAAAAATTGATGTCAAATTTCACAACAATATGCAAATAGGTAATAACTTACTGTCATAGATGATTGGTTTTCACCTTTGAGTAAGCTGGCATCAGAACTTTAGTTCTTTCAATTTAACAGAAGAAATATATATTCCACAAACCAGCGAAATGAGAACATAAATCGACTTGCTGACGAATTCGCTTAGTTTACGCAGATCCTTTATGACCGACTTTTTTTTACATAACGTAATAATGGTTTTAATACATTGTGGGAATGAAGATTTGTCAAGTACTTATGCGAAATAGTGGATTTATATGAAATCCATTAAGGAAATACTTTTTTTTCAGACAAAACTGCAAGGTTGAGTAGTGTATAATGCTTGGTAAAGACGTCATATGGAGTATAATAAATATTTTGAGAAGTGGAAGCGAGAGGGATGAATATTCAGAATTAACAAAGCGTTGAGCGCGAGGGTAGTATGTTGACAGAGCTCTCGAACCGCAGCCAGCCTCAAACTTTTATCAGCTCCAATTCCAAGCGATTCATTCCCTAAAACTCTTCATATAATCAGACCACCTCGCTCACAATCACTGCGGTATATCTCGGTGTGGAATGAAAAAAAACAAACCACTCTCTTTCTGGACAACACATTGCTGAGGGCAGTGTTGGAAAACCAAAACTAATATGTGCAAAATATCAATGAAAGCCTACAGAAACGATTCGGGTCATTTTATATTTCTATTTATATTAACTATGCCAACGATGTAAAGATATAATTCTTCCGTATTTTCCTCTACCTTGATAACTATGTTACAATTCATTCTTTGTTGATACGTACGTTTAATACTGATCTCCTTGAACGAATACGTTTTAAATGTCTCAGTTTTCAGTTTAATATTAACGTTAATATGTGAAAAAAAGACAAAATTAGAAATACAAAAATCAGAGAAATAACACTGGTCAACATGATTTTTGTCTCATGAGTACCAATAGTTGTACTTAATGCAGTTTTTGTGTCGTGTTTTCAGATATGTATTCGAAATTTCTCCATCACGCACAGTTTTTTATTTCAATTTCAATTAATGGATTTAAATTATTTATTTATTTATTTATAAAATTGTTTCGGTCATTTATTATCTTGGCGCAGTGAGCGATGAGCACGGGGGACACTTTCATCAGGAGATTTCAGCTGTGGAAAAGAGGTATCAAGGCAAGTGGAATCCTAATATGCTGGCCGATTATTGTTGGACCATCAAGAGGGATGCTCCATAGGCGTAATATAGCATAAAATCGTCATTTCTTACTTTCTAGGCGAGTCCGAATGTTCGAATATTGTGTAGTTACGAATGTAGAAAATTTTAAAGTGTTTCAAATTATGAATGCCTGTCTCTCGGAAACCTTGTGTGATGGAGAAAAACCGATATATTTCAATTCAGGAGAAAAAATACTATCAGAACCACACATTTTTCTTTTTGAGACAAAAAAAATTGTTTTTTGTTGCTCAGTGTAATGGATGTTCAAAAAGGTATTCTACAAGTTATTGAATAAAGAAGACAGAAATGGTTACGACACATAAAGAGGATGTCAGATGACAGCATACCCAAGATGATATTAAATTTTGAAGCGGAGGGTAACAGAAGAAAGGCGAGACCAAAATAACAGTTGATTCAAGGAATGCATTAGGAGTATGGTGTCGAGAGGATTAACAGAGAGTTATGCAGAGAATAGGGATTTATGGAGGAGTCAGATTTACAGTGTGTTGTAGGAAAACTACTGTATTGTAGAGAAATTCCTAAGAAAGAAGAAGAATCCGTAATTATATATGCCATAAGTTCTTAGTCAACTCGCGAACGTTCATTTGGTTCCCAATGTGTTAGTGACATGTTTCCGGCTGACGTTAAGTGTATATGAAATTATTACTACTATGGAATAGTTCCGCATTAACTTCCAAAACAAAATTTATCTAAGCCTGGAGGTCACCTTGGTGCTTTTCGGTAGGAGTAGGCTTCGTGATGGCACCCGTTTTTAGCTTATCTCTTCTCTTCTTCATCATCCCTCGCACAGCACACTTTACACTACACAATCCACAAATATCCAATCATTCTACCCTCCTCTCTGAACTAGGGTGTCCATTCGTCTCTGTTTTTCGGGGACAGTAATATTTTTTTTTGGAAAATGTCCCGCTGCCCTGTAAGATTTCTTGGCGATGCTCATATTTCCCGCTTTTGGGAAGATGCTTTGTCAATGTATTTATGAATGACGACATTCGTTTTGTTTTTTTCTATTTATTCATAAATATGAACGTTAGGAAGCGCCAGGTGTATGACCACGATGCACTATGATGAAATAAAAAATAGATAAGAAAAAACAGAATGAAAGTTGATGAAACTGTAAAGGCATTGCTCATGATAAAAGCAATGTTGTATCATGTACTTCATTTTATTATAGAATTTCAAAAGAAAATAAACTACTTGATGAAGTACATAAATCATCGAAGTACAGCAATGCAAATGCATCTACCAATCTACCTGTGTAGATAGAGTACACATAATGTAGCTGAGTAAGCAATTATAATGTACAATAAAAATAGGCATAACTTATATGTGCAACTTGTTTCATACAATTTTTTATACTTCCTTTTATATTTTATTAATGTCTCACTTTTTTTAAAAAATGTCCCAGAGTTTTTCCTTTAATTCTTGTGCATGTCCCCTTTTACACTGAAATTATTATGGACACCCTACTCTGTACACAACAGAAGAATAATCAAATGGTTAGGTGTTCACTTAATAAAAATCCATGACGTATTTAATAAATAAAACTATCGAAGTTTAATATGATTTTCATAAATAATTGTTTTATCCAACATTCGTAACGGCTGTTATTTGAGTATACACATAAATAGAAATCGTATTTAGATTTATGACACGTGCATGGAAGTTTCTTCTAGGAAATCCAGAGGGAAAATGCCCAGTTGGTAGACCAAGCATGAGATGGAAGAAAAACATTAACTATGATTTGAGGGAAGTAGATTATACAGGGGTTGATTGGAAAACATTGGCTCAGGATAGGGATGTACGGAGAACTTGTGTCCGCGCGGCCATGGGTTCGGTAGTGCCAGTGAGTTAGTGAGTTAGTTAGTTAGTTATATTTATGACATTCATCAGAAGAAGATACAGTGTGTTGAAACAATTGTTACGAATATTAAATAAAATAAATATTTATAAAAATCATTTAAACTTTGATAGTTTTATGTATTAACACACAAGAATACATAACCTATGTAAAATGGTTTGCCAAAGTGATACGTAAATTGAAAATTAACCTCAATATCGCCATCTATTGGCCCATTACGGAACTCGAAACACGTAAAATGCAGTGGGTGGCATTAGAAACGCGTCCCTTTTAGGAGTGTTGAGGAGGTAACGCTCCGAGAGTGAAGTAAACAGACTGTAAACTTGATTTTATGATCCGATAATTCAATTCGCTAGTTTATATTCAATAGGCCTATATTCTTCGACCTTACGTCTGTGGTATAGTGCGGTGTGTATAATGGCATGATCCAGAAAACATTACGATGTCAGATACATCCACATCATTAATTAGGTATTGTATATATGATTTATTTAAAATAAAGACATTACTTATGGGACAGTACCTATATTAAGGCATCATTACTGTATAAACACCTAAACTTATACAACTAAAAAATAATCTTCTTCTTCTTCTTCACTTCCTGGTTTAGGCAAGAGTTGCCTGTTCCATCTTCACTAATAGATCTAAGACCATCTCTTCCGAGGACGTCCGACATCTCTTCTTCCTCTTGGAAAATAATAAAAATCCCAATTCAAACAAGTAAAGTCCTCTTAAATAAGGGAAGATTATTCACAATAAAAATAATAAAAATTATGTAAACGTTGGTGCAAAATAGTAAGAAATATAATTAGAAATTATAGGAAATTTTTGTTCATTTCTAAACAACTCAATTGGGTCTCTAAAATGTAAAATATCAATCAATCCAACCTTGTTATGGCCCTTAAGAATATGGACATAGCCAAAAAGCTTGTGCTCTAGTAAAGTCAAAAAGGTCACTCCTACTAAAACACAAATTAATATGATTGAAATGTCATCATCAACATAATCATCATCATCATCATAGTACATTCACGAATTTAGGCCATTTGTTGACCTGTTTCGGCATCAAGGGAAACACCATCCAGAAGTATTTTGAGTAGACGTCCTGGTCTTCTTCTACCTGCAGGTTGATATCTGAACATTTGTTTGAGTATCCTGTCATCTTCCATCCGATGAACATATTGCATCCATCTTGACTTATAATAAGAAATTTTGTTTTCTAAAGGTTCCATGTGTAATTCTTCTAAGATGTCTTCATTTGTTTTGTGATCTAGTACTGTGTATCCTGCAGTCCTCCGAAGGTATCTCATTTCAGCAGATCTAAGTCTCTGTATATCCTTCAGTTTCAACGTCCATACGTCGCTACAATACCAGATAGTTGGATGAGCCAGTGTTTTATACATTTTTAGTCTTGAATGTTTTTGGACTAACTGTGACTTGAAGATAGAATTGATGAACCCTAAATTTTTTTAAAATTTGGGTATTTTTACATTTACATCCTTTTCTTCTTCATATGAGATATTGCATCCTACATATGTAAAATTATTCACCTGCTCCAAAATTTTATTGTCAAGTACAATTTTACTTCTGACAGGATCTACGCCTTGAAATGCCATAATTTTTGTTTTCTCTGTAGATATCTTCAATCCATATTCTTCTGCAATTTTGTTAAGTTCATACGGACCTTTCTGCAGATTATGCTCTGAATTTACAATTATTATTTGTTCATCTGCAAACGATAGGGTGTTTAATTGTGTATTTTCTGATATTCTTATTCCAAATTTATATTTCTTGTCCCAGTGATTGACATGACAATAAATATTATAAATAATTCCAATACTCCCTTTAAAATAATTACAGATGCCCGATATTTCATTCCTGGACCTGTTGAATAATCGCAAACATATGAATTAAGTCTTGTCGCCAAGGTTATTAGACAAAAAATAAGAATAATATGTAATATACGATATGAATTAACTTTGTATCCTCAACCAAACAGACGACTGTTATTTCCTCACTTGTATCTTTTGTTCAGCACGTGTGTTACACAGATTACTTGTGCTTGAACATTAAATACAACATTATAGTACTACGAAATAATTTTGACATTTTTATTGAAAAATATATCATTGAAAAATGCCTGAAGCAAGATGAAACAAACGAGTGACAATGAATAAAACAAGTGAAATTAATTGACATCATGTAAATGACAATCGCACGTCGCAAAACTTGCTGTGATGTCAGCACTGCAGAGCGAACAAGTCTGGAATACGTAACAAGTTGACATTCTGCTTTACTGTTCTTTTCAAGCCTCTTGGCTATAATGTGAACTAAATTAAAATTGAGTAACCATAATTTGTGTCATTAGCATTTTTCTGTGTTCATACAGTAAAATACTTAGTAATCGTTTTTAATAAGGAATTAATTATGAATGATTGTAGTATATTATTTTCTACTTATTAATAAAAAATAATAATGAAGGTAATAATAATAATAATAATAATAATAATAATAATAATAATAATAATTATAATAACAATAATAATAATAATAATAAAATTAATAATTACTTAAAATTATTTAATTTGGATATTATTTCGCTAAAAACTGAAAAATAATTATAAAATCGAGCCATTAACTAAAAAACTCACTGGCACTATCGAACCCGTAGATTCATGGCCGCGCGAACATAAGCTCTCCATACATCCTTATCCTGACCTAATGCTTTCCAATCATTCCCTGTACAATCTACTTCCCTCAAATCATAGTTAATGTTATTCTCCCACCTCATTCTTGGTCTACCAACTGCGCGTTTTCCCTCTGGCTTTCCTACAAGAAGCTTCCATGCAAGTCTTTCATCCCCATACGTGCAACATGTCCTGCCCATCGCAGTATACGAGACTTAACTGTTCTTATTATATCTGGCTTCCTATAAAGACCATGTAGTTCATTGTTGTGTAGTCTTCTCCATTCACCTGTTTGTTCATCTCTCTTTGGTCCAAACATTTTCCTAAGTACTTTATTCTCAAATACTTGAAAAGTCCTTTCCATCCTTAAAGTAAGAGTCCATGGTTCACATCCATATAAATATAACTGGTAGAATAATAGTTTTATATTTTTTCAGTTTAATGTTTTCTGAAAGGAGTACGGAATCAAGATTCTCTGGAATGCATAATTGCACAGATTTCCAGAATTGAGCCTATGTTTAATTTCTTTGTGCATCTCATTTCTATTTGTGATTATTGTTCTTAGGTATTTGAATTGAGCCACTTCCCCAAAATTTCCCTCATCTGTCATTAACTCTCCATTTCCATTATATAATGAATTTCTACGTGTGACCATATATTTAGTTTTATTGATATTTACTTCCAGTCCTAATTTCTTAGTGTTACTTAACAGTGTGTGCGTGTTGTCCTTTAGTATCTCCTCGCTATCGGCCAATAGTACTACATCATCAGCATAAACTAACAGCTTATTTATAACATTGAGTTGTAAAGCCATCCTCATTTTCTCTAAAGATTTAATGGTATGCTCTAGTACAAAATTAAATAGTAGAGGAGATAGTGCATCTCCTTGCTTCAACCCATTCTCGATTTCAAAAGTGTCCGAAAACTGTTTGCTTACACGCACCCTACAATTTGTGCCATTTAGACACATTCGTATAAGTCTAAAGTTTTAGGAATTCCGAACTCCAGCAGGATACTATATAACTTCTCCCTCTTAATTGAGTCATATGCTTCTTTGAAGTCTACGTATAGTTGATGTACAGTACCATTATATCCCCCTTTATTTTCTAAAATCTATATTTTACTAAAAATCTAATCAGTTGTAGACCTGTTTCTTCTAAATCCACATTGATGACCTCCTAGAATCGCATCAATATAGGGAGTAAGTCTGCTTACTAATATATTTGTTAGAATTATATACGAAGTTGAAAGGAATGAGATGCCCCTGTAGTTGTTGTAATCAGTTTCATCTCCTTTCTTACAAATTGGTATGATAATTGTTTTTTCCATGCATCTGGAAGAGCTTCTTTTTCCCAAATCATACTAAGTAACCAGCGTATCTTGCCCATGAATTTTTCTCCCCCTGATTTTATCAGTTCTGCTGGAATCTCATTTGAACCTGATGCTTTATACATCTTCAATTTTTCAATTGCCATTTGAACCTCTAATGCACTTGGCTCTGCGACTAGCATTTCTGCTGTCTGTAACTTATCCTCCTCAATGTCCTGTTCTGTATGTACATTTAATAGCTGATTAAAGTAACTTTTCCATCTATTTAATATACTCCTAGAATCTGCAATCATATCCCCATTTTCATTCCGAATTATGTTTGTTCTAGCCTGAAACCCTTTCTTCTCTATACTAATTCCCTGATATAATTCTCAAATGTTCCTATTTTTGCATTCATTACAAGATCATTAATCTTCTCTCTCAAATATTCCCTCTTTTTACTCTTTAGTAACTTGCTGGTTTCCCGTCTAATACTACCCAATTGCTCTGAATTTACCTCATTTCATTTTTGCTAGATTTCTTTTGTTTACAATCTCAGCACATTCTTCTTCAAACCATTTCTTGTTTTGCCTCTTTTTTAAACAACCAGTGCTTTTCTGATGCTGACAATTTAATAGTATCTCTTATATCCTCTCATTCTTTATTTATATCAGTTTCTGCTTCGTTTGCCACATTGTCATCCGAAGATTCCAGTACTTCAAATCTATTAGCAATTTTGATTTAGTATTCTTGCCGCATTTCATCATTTTTCAAGTTTTTTAATTCATATTTTACAGAATCATCTTTAGCGTTTGTTCCTCTCATAAGCGATAGCCGTTGTCTGATTTTCACCTTGACCAGATGATGATCTGAATTGCAGTCTGTCCCTCTAACCGATCTAATATCAATGATCTACTGTGCCAGCGTTTATCCACTAATACATGATCTATCTGGTTCCGAGTTTCTCCATCTGGGGACGTCCAGGTGTATTTATGAATATCCTTATGCTGAATGTTGTGCTCTTAACAATGAGATTCTTTGATGTGGCAAATGTGACTAATCTAACCCCGTTGTCGTTACTATCTTCATGAAGACTGAATTTGCCTATTGTTGGTTTGAATATATCTTCCTGCCCCACTTTTGCATTTAAATCTCCTAAGACAATTTTCATATGATATCGTGAAAGGCTATCAAATAAGCATTCTAATTCTTCATAGATCTCATCCTTGATCTTGTCATCTTTATCTTCTGTGGGGGCATGTACATTTACAATTATAAAATCATGTCGTTTACCCTTTAGAATTATGTATGATATCCTATCACTAACAAACTTAATATCTCGGATAGCGGATAGGATCCTCCTTCTGACTAAAAAACCTGTTCCAAATGCAGGTCTTTCTGCACCCCCATAGTATAATGCAAAGCTTCCTGATTCCTGACTACCTTCTCCTGGCCACCTAACTTTCTGTGAAGCGACTATATCGAAGGGCGATTTATCTAATTCCCGCGTTAATATCTCTAGTACCCCGCTATTGTATAAAGTTCTAACATTCCATTTTCCTAGGAACATGTCCCTGTGTTTGAGCCTTTGGCATCGGTTCCCTGAAGTAGTCCACGCCCGGATAACCGAATGGGGGACTATTTGACCTCCGGAAAATGTTCTATTAATTCACATAGGCCTATTATCATTGTTAAATTACAACGTCAATTTTTTACTAAGTTAATAATTTTATGTTCAAGCTGTTATAAAATAAACAAATACATTTTAACAAAGGTAATAATAATAAATAATAATAATAATGATAATAATAATGATAATGATGATAATGATGATAATAATAATAATGATAATAGCAATAATAGTAGTAATAGTAAAAATAGTAATAATAATATTAAATTTATAATATTTATTGTAATAACAATAATAATAATAATAATAAAAATAATAGTGTTAATAAAAATTACTTCAAAATGTATATCGTCAGCCGAAATGGTGTATTGGTTCAAACCCAGCCGATTTAATAGAATTTTTAGGGTGGAAAAATACAAGGGACAAGCCCTATGGTAGCGACATTAATACATGGTTCCCGATTCTGAAGATTTTCGAATTCCTAAAAGAATCTGAAGCCTGAAAAAAGGGCCTCTGAGCAAAATTTAACCAACCTTCTCGCATTAAAATAATTCCTTAATTTCCTACTAGATGATTCCTCCAGTCGGTATACTAACCTATGTAATCTGCTGATATATCTAGAAAAATCAGCGTAACAAATTAGCCTAGTTAAGAACTTCCCATTAGGGGAGCCCTTATGTCCCAGACGGGACAAACTGTTTCATTAGATATTATATATATATATATATATATATATATATATATACACGTGTGTGTGTGTGTGTGCGCGCGCGCGCGCGTGCATGCATGCCCACATAACTCTCGAAAGCCTACTGTAATTGTACCGTGATGAAGTAATGTTGCTGCCGTGACTTTTATAGTAGACTCTGCGATGGTGAATATGTGTTCTGTGCTCTATCCCTTCCTACTTTACCCCCTCCTAATGTCCCTTTCCTTACGTCATTGGCGCGACTTGGGATGCGCGATGACCGATATCCACGACCAGAAGCCTGTTCCAGATAACATTCAGAATCAACGTTTCGTCCCATCAAGTTCGGTGGGGGTCGAAGAAGCGATCCCTTGCATTTATTAGAAAAAAGCTAAGGAGATTGTTCATTTCTGCGTGATTGAGAGCTCTAGTGTGGATGTGTGTATCATTATTTTTATTTAAAGCCGACGACTGTTCTTGTTATGTTCACTATGTATTACGTTTATATTTAATTTATTATTTCAAACAGCTAATTGTATACTTTACTTTTTGACATCATTAATTATTTCGATTTTAGTTAAGCTTTCATGTCCTTTTTCTGGTAGCTTGCTTAACTGTGTCTATCTGAACTTGACCCTAGATTTTGTGCGCTTTAGAGCAACTCCCATTCCTCTCATGATAAACGTAAATTATATAAATAGTAAAGTCAAATATGATTAGAATACTCTTGAAATATCTATGTTGAATAATACACTAGAGATTGTTTACAAGAAAGATGAATTTAGTCTGTATATTGTGCCCAGCTACAGACTCTGCTTGATGATTTGTACGTTACAAGTTAGTTTGAAAATTGAAGGTAGGTTCTGTAAGAAGAGAGAGCTTCCACACACCCTATACTAACGACGGTGCATAATTTTAATACATAATTACAATTTGGAAAATAGGATGTAAGGCGTAATATACCCCTACAACATCAGTCTTGATGAGAGTGGTTGAAATTAAAAAAAATATTCGAGGACGATTGATATGTTATAGCATATCTCTTAAACACGTGGAGCAATATCCAACAAAATTTGTTATAAAGATAGCCTATTATCAATCTTGGACTACAACTCGATGAAAATTTAACCTCGCAAACACAGGCGAAACACATATGTAAAAAGACTTTCTCCGTCTTACATTATCTCAGACGTTTAAAGAATTTTGTCCCAGTTTCGTTAAAACAAATTCTTGTGCAGAATCTTGTGTTGCCACACTTGGATTATTGTGACGTTATATATTGATCTAAACTATGACTTGTCGCAGAGATTGCAGCGTGTTCATAATGCTTGCGTTCGATTCATTTTCAATATCTGCCGTTATGATCATATTTCAGAACACTTGAATTACCTCTCTGGGTTCCGACTTACTTACAGACGTAAATTGCACCCTCATTCACTTCATTTCAAGTTTCTGAATTCCTGCATCCCTACCTACCTGGCGTCCAGATTTGAGAAGTTATCTTCTTACCATATTAACACTAGGTCACAAGAACAGTCTGCTAACAATCCCTCTTCAAAGCACTTCCTCTTATTCTACTTCCTTCACAGTAGCCTCTCTCCGCTCCTGGAATTTCCTTCCTCAAGATATCAGAGGTTGCCCTACACTTGGCACTTTTAAGTCATGCTTATACAGTTAACTGTTGTTAAATAATTAATTTTTCTCTACTTATTTAAATTTATTCTACGTCATTAATATTTTTTCTCGTTTTTTATATCTTGTACATATTATATTTAATTCGTTAAATCTAGAGTAAATCAAAATAAATTATAAATAATAATATGGTATTGTATATATAACATATGTTCGTTGATGTTTATTGTAATTTAGATGTAAGACTATTTCTTAATTTTTTAAAACCTGCGTGAGTGGTAGGCAAGGCCTTAAGGCCTTAACGCAATACAGATTATTATTATTATTATTATTATTATTATTATTATTATTATTATTATTATTATTATTGAGATAGTTCTATGGGAGTTAGAGGCCCTCAGCACCCTTATAGGTGAGTGAGGTGGGGATGATATCTAAAAAATAATCGAAAACAAGATTATTTTCTGTAATTTCTAAATGGAACATAGGACACCAGTAAAGTTCGTCCAGCGTACTCTCTTTCCAACCATCCATTTCACTTTTTTCAGCCTTGCTCACTTTCCCCTCCTCTACTGATCCCTTGCATGAGAACAACAGATGTTAGTGTCAAATTCACAGTTTTCAGGGTGACAAATCGGATTGGAGACAGTACCGATGTCACTTAATCTAAGGCTTCACCCCTTATGGAGATGAGAAGGGGTGAAAAGTAAAACGTTCAATGTGACCATATTATAGTATTGACAACTTTAATCCTAAAATAGCCTTATGCCCTAGGAAACTAGTGTCTAATACATAATTTTTGGAGTTGCTTAGATCGTGACAGCAGTGAAGCTGTATAAGTACGAGTTCAGCCCCATGACGCATTTTTGAGCAGTTGCTACTGTTTTAAGAATAGGTGCCTATACTCTAGTAAAATAGTTCTTTGGCATGTGAGCTGAGAGGGGGTGAAAAATGAAACCTCCAATTTGACCAGAATTATGTGGAAATCATGGTTTCCTGGATCACTAAACACACTGGTGTCAGGAGAATTCTTCTTCTTATTCTTCTTCTTCTTCTTCTTCTTCTGCTTCTTCCTTTCATGTGATAGACCTAGTGGTCTGTTACGGTCTCAATCCAACGTTTGAAGGCTCTGCCCAAAGATTTCTTGCCTAGTGGCTGGTATTTTAAGATCTGACGTGGTATTCTTGTTCTGCTCATTTTTCTTACGTGAGATTTCCAGTTTTGGAATAAATAAGTACCAGGACGATGTCAGGCACCAGTGAGTTTGTAATAAATAATCATTAATACATAATAAATAATTCACTGGCACTATCGAACCCATAGGTTTATGGCCGCGCGGGCATAAGCTCTCTATACATCCCTATCCTGAGATAATGTTTTCCAATCATTCCCTGTATAATGCACTTCCCTCAAATCATAGTTAGTGTTATACTTCCACCTCATTCTTGGTCTACCAACTGGACGTTTTCCCTCTGGTTTTCACACAAGAAGCTTCCATGCACGTCTTTCATTCCCCATTCGTGCCACATGTGCTGCCCATCACAGTCTACGAGACTTAACTCTTCTTATTATGTGGCTTCCTATAAAGACCATGCAGTTCACTGTTACGCAGTCCTCTTCATTCACCTGTCTGTTCATCTCTCTAATTAATAAATAATAAATATTATCTTTCTTATTTTTCATTATTATCCGCTCTCCTTTTTTATGAATGACATCCTCAAGACTGAAGCCTGGCCGGTGACCTATTAGATTTGATAGTATTAGATGACCGGTACTTTAGATTATATTAGTAATATGGGTCCGGATTTTAAAATCCTAACATGGCAACCTCAATAATTACTAATATTTTTGAAACAATAAATTTATTAATATGTTAGCTTCAAATTCTTCGAGAATATTTTCGGTTCATTGTATTACCCATCTTTATTATATGAAGTGAATAAGATAAAATCTACTCTAGGTTAACATGTAGTGTCACGTGGTGTTACTGGTTCGACACACATTAAATATTCACACACACGATTCATATCACCATTTATTTGGGCTGAGCCCAAGGACTCCAGGAGTAGCGACATCCCTCTTTTGGATCTATCTGCCATAAGTTGACACATAAGTTCGGGTCGGAGTTATAAGAAGTGTGCACCTTTAGTTCACCCCAACCTTATATTTTAAGCACGTTTTGTTTGATAAACTAGACTATTTTTTGTACCTAAAATCAGATGAGGTGAAAAGTTATATGAAATAAATGAATGAATGGCGATGAAATGACATGATCGGAAAGAGAAGAGAAATGGGTAGTGTTGTTGGGTCAAATTCGGGAAACAAGAGAACCTCGAGAAACCCCGAAAAATCCCGGTGTTTTCCATCATAACCGCCAGGATTCGGACCTGAGGTCCCAGTTCGCTCATTAGTTACGCCACCACCGAAATGGTCCAGTGACCTATAATCAAGTAGCAGGAACGCTTAACTAGATATTAGACATAAAGACTGAAATGGATGTATCTGAATCTGTCGTTAGTAGGCCTGTGCCAGGGACATCGACGAAGACAGCACAAGACAACAAAACCTAGGTACACATGCATAGAGCCAAGGTGGTGTTAAAATTTCCATACTCCGCAGGAAGGAACATAAAACAATTTCAATGTATTGAGACCGCGCTATCAGTACTGTTCTTTAGATAAGAGACGATGGCTTCATACGTGGCCACAGATACAGTTATTTGAAATAAATTGGTTTCAGAGACAATTAGTTTTCATTAAAATTGTACAAAAACAAAATAGGAATAAAAATTGGAAGAAGCATTTAGCTCACAATATTCGAATTATACAGAAAGTGCGCTATCATTCTTTCAACAGAGGTAAACACTGGTAGTTCTTTCTTTAACACCGCAGTTCTGAAACTACTTCAACTCTGAGCATATGCAAGCGTTTGTAATAAGTAACAGTACTGTAATCCGATATTGAACTTAGAATATGTACACTGTTCAAGAGTGCAGGCACTTTACCTTTACCAGCTCTAGTTCATAATTAAGTCTATAATTCAATCAACACAAGTATATTATTGGCATTCCAATACGTAGCAAAATAGTGATCGAGAATACGATTTTAGAGCGAGTTAATACTTCTCCTACCTAGGATGTATCATCTCCCATCAAGGCGAGAACGATCTTAATATAAAACTCACTATTGATTTACATTTATTAGGCTTAATAAATACTATTTTAGAACCACATCTTGTACGAAAACATTTAAGACTCAAGTTATATAAAACACTTGCCCTTCCTGACTTTCCTGTATGTAAGTGACATCTGGATTCTAAAAAAGAAAGACCACCAGATTAAGAGCTGCAGAAATGAGATTCATGCGCGAACTTATGGATATAATATATTTGACCCTCAGAGAAATGAAGATTTTTAAAAGGAACTCCAAATGCAACCTTTAGAAGAAAAGATATCCGCCTACAGAGACTGTAGGCTGCAACATGTATCCCGAATGTCACCAACTGTATACCTAATGCAGTTCGTTGGTACCACCGACGAGGACGACGACCTGGATATCAACAAACTACGACTTTTAGACTCTCTAGTTGAGACCGAAACAGGCCAAGATTAGCCTATATTTATGAATGTTGTATGGCGATGAAGTTTATTATTATTTTAATATATGAAGAAGGGCTACAACTCAATGGTATTAAAAAACTGTTAGTTTATGGTGATGTATTATTTTTAGACAATAGCGAGGAGATGCTAAGGGCCAACAACCACGTTCTATTAACAGCAAGGAATTGGAACCTGAGGAGAACTTCAGTAAAACTGAATATTTCGTAACACACAGAAATATATTACACAATGGAAATGGACAGATAACAATTATTGGAACATTTTGAAGAAGGGACTGAAATTAAATAGGTAGGAACAATATTTACAAACAGAAATGAGGTGCAGAAATTATTTTGCATTGACATTAATTTGGAAATTCATGCTATTATGCTTTACAGAGACTCGTGCCTTAAATTTCTCTCAAAAAATATAAAATTGTTATTCTCACAGTTTAATTATGTAGACGCGAAACATGGACTCTTATTTTAAGGGAGCAGAAAAGATTATGAGTATTTGAGAATGAAGTTCATAGGACAATTTTTGGACGAAAGCGAGAAGAATGATTAGGTGATTGGAGAAGACTCCAAACGGTTTTGATTATATATTGGTTAAGACTATCACGGCTATCGTTGTGTGTATTAAAATCGTTTTTCGGAATTCTTGGCCGAGAACCCCGAAAAGGTATTTTAATATGGTATTGATGATCTTTATAGATAATTAGATACAATAACAGCGGTTATGTCTCGTAGACTACTATGGACAGGACATTTAGCACGAATGAAATATGGCGAATGAAAGAGGGACATCTAAGCTCCTGCTAGGCAAACCAGATAAGTCAAGATTGAGGTGGGAGAATAACTTTAACCATGATTTGAGGGAGGCAAATTATAGAGGAGAATATTGGAAAACGTTTCCTCAGATTAGGGATGTATGAAAAGCTTATGTCTGTGCGTCTTTGAACTTACGAGTTCGATACTACCAGTAAGTAATTAGATTTTCCTCACTAGTTTTACATATTTCTCGGAACCAATCTCAATAATGATAACGATTACGCGGTAGAAACCATCCCACTTGATAAGGTAGCACATTTTAATACACAATTGGAAGTACTAATGTTAATTAAGCTAATTTTCGTGAGAGATACAAATATTCGCTTTGAGGCTGGTCATTTATCGTTAGTCTTGTGGTGCTCTGTGCTGTCTTCGACAGTGACCATAGCAATTAACCATAAAACTATGGACGCCCGACATTGTAGCATGTGGTTCCTAGTTTCGTTATTTTCATGCAGTGACTTCTTGCAATGTCCCATGATGAGCATAAAACAAATTGGATGGAGAATGAGAGAGAGCGAATAAAAATGTCCGTCACGTAGGAGCTGTGTAAACCAAATGAATTCCTCAACAAGTCTAATTGATGGATTAATTTTGCTGGTTTATGGAATCTATTATTTTTTGTGACCAGCCTCATGGGCAAGTGGTCAGCGTTTCTGACTACAGTTCATGAGGTCCCGGGTTCTATTCCCAGTCAAACCATGGTAATTTTTCCTTGAAGGGAATTATTGCTTTGGTTGATCATGGTCTGGAATTTAGGTCAAGTTTAGGTTAAAAATTATCCTGTTGCTTCATTGTCATTTATCAGCCATCACATCATTGGGTAACGTAACTATAACTTCCAGGTGCTCCAACCTAAAAAATGGATTACGATTCCGCCAATGCCATGGGAGAAAGACAGAGATGTCATAAAAGACAACCTGGTGGCATTAGACATAATACATCAGTTGTTCCTTAAATTTAAAGTTATGTATCCAGATTGCGAGAAAAAAAAGGCTGCTAGAGCGTTGCAAATTTCAGCGATAAAATTTCGTCGACAGGTTAATTCCTACTATTGTTGGTTAGATTTTTTTCTGCTTAACGAATTCGATTTTATACTTTTTATTCCTATTTTAAGTTTCATGTTTCGTTGCAAAAAATACGGTGAACTCTAGAATGATTTTTTAATTTCTAATTGTTCGCTTTCGATGATTTTCTGGCAACATCTTTTTCTTTTTCGCAATGAATTCATGTACCGGTATATATGTAATTTAAATAAAATGAGAAATCGTTCGAATATATTTTTTTTCTTTCTTTTATTTTCGCTTCAGGTTAACCCCACTCGTAATATTTGGTTCAATATTTCTTGTTAACGAATACCATTTTACTTTTTTCTATACCCATCCACAGTAAATCTGCCCGAAGGCAGGTCTTTCACTGCAATCATAGCACTTTTCATGCTATGCTTGTAGCGTTACTAGGGAATTGTAGGTGTGGTAGCTTCCCGTTGCTTTCCACACCGGTGAAGGATGATGATGATGATAATAAGGAGGATTATGATGATGGCCATATGATTTCGGGGATCGTTTGGGCCTAAAAGTGTTCGTGACATTTGTCTTACAGGTGAGGAAAAACCCCGATAAAATCCTCAACCAGAAAAACTGCCCCGACCGGGGATCGAACCCGTGCACGCTGCGTGACAAGGCCGCACGCTACCTCGAGACCACAGCGGTGGATGTTTTCTATATATATATATATATATATATATATATATCAAGAGTGGGCCCTACAGCCTTTGCTGCATCTAGCATTTCTGTCTCCATGTCTCTCCGTCATTCCATTCATCTTCCCCAATTCCCCTGTTGAGCATAGCCATTCTAATTTCTTCTCGCCTTTGCGTTGCAGATTTTCATCTTCTCCGTCTGTTCCTTGGATTATAATTCCAAGCTCTTTTTGATCATCTATCCTGCTCCATACTTTTCCAATGACCATATCATAATAACTGGCTACTTTGTGTCGTCTCAGCACTTATGAAACGCTTCCAGGCCATCTTCGATTTACTGCAGTCGGACACTTGGAGTCTACATCGTCGTAAACAAGAACTAGTAGCACAAGCTTATCCTGCTGATGATGGAAGTTAACTTCTGAAAGGCCTCCAGATAATATTTTAAATGTAATATTTTAACATCGTTGAGGACAACGGCACCTGCCAAAAAGGTATATATTTTAAGTTTTTATCTTATTATATACGTTCCTTGATATTTGGATTATATATATATATATATATCCTGGACGAAAACCAGCCAACAGAACAAGCCGGATTCCGCTCAGGCTTTAGTACAACAGACCATCTCCAAGCAATTAACCAAATAATAGAAAAGACAGTTGAATACCACCATACATTATATCTAGCATTCGTCGACTACAACAAGGCATTCGACTCAGTAGAACATTCAAGTGTCCTCCAGGCATTACACACCCAAGGAATCGAACACAAGTACATCCGTGTTCTGGATAAGATCTACAGCCAAAGCTATGCCAAGGTGAAGACAGAAATTGTGGGACAACCATTCAGTCTTAAAAGAGGAGTACGACAAGGCGACCCAATTTCTCCTAAACTTTTTACATGCGTGCTTGAAGACATATTTCGAAAACTAAACTGGAACACGAAATACGGAGTAAATATAAACGGGAGCAGGCTATCCAACTTAAGATTTGCTGACGACGTGGTATTGTTCGCCAGATCCCCTAAACAACTCCAATCAATGCCTACAAGAGCTCTCAGAAACTAGCAAAATTGCAGGCCTTTCGATGAACAAAAGCAAGACACAAATTATGTCTAATGGTCCGGAAAACCCAATCAAAGTCGATGGAATGGATCTTCAATATGTAAAGCGAGTACATATACTTAGGACAAACCTCTCTCCTTCCATCAGAAAGTAAAGAAGGAAATAAGCAGAAGAATAGCTCTCGCCTGGAAGGCGTTCTGGTCACTGAAATTTCTACTGCTGGACAAGTCACTCAACCGGAAACTCAAAATGGAAACACTACAAACCTGTGTTCTTCAACACTGTTATATGGCTGCCAAACTGGGAATCTTACTGCCAAACTGAAGTACACACTCCAAGTATGCCAAAGGAAAATGGAGAGGAAAATTCTTAGGCATAACTCTGAAGGACAGAATCTCGAATACAACACTTCAAGCGATATCCTCAACAACTGATCCGCGCACAACAAGCCATCAGGACAAAAATGGAAGTGGGGAGGCCACGTCGCAAGAATACAGGAACGACAGGTGGACAATAAAAACAACCATGTGGGGACCCGTACACAGGCAAGAGACAGCGCGGAAGGACAAGACGACGATGGGCTGACATCTTCAAAGAACGAGCAGGGGCGCAATGGTCCAGAGTCGCCAGATGCAGGAAAAGCTGGAGAACGATGGAGAGCCAAACTGTGTATTAACTAATCACAGAAACAGACAGTGTATACAAACCAAGTGCTGACATCCAAGTCAACTTCTCACCACGGAGTAGCTCACCGGGTGACACTCTCAAAATAGAGCTTAACCTCTGTACAGGGAGGGGACTTTGCCCTAAAGGGACATATCAGGCTTTATTTATATATTTATTTATTTATATATATATATATATATATATTTATAAGATTACATCGCTCATAACGGGAAAAAGTTCAACATTATGGAGATGCTTTAATTTCAAACGACTTAAAATAATTACGCATTTCTTCTTCTTCTTCTTCTCAAGCCCTAGCATTCCCTATGCCGGTATTAGGGAGCTCCCTAATGGGAACTCATTGACTAAGTTTAATTTAGTTACGCTCATGTTCACATAGATGTCAGAGAGTGATAGGGGTTCGGTTGAGATATCTAGTGGGTAAATAAGGTATTATTGGATGGAAAACGGTCGGTAAAGTCTGCAATAAGACATTTTTATCGAGGCTTGTGGTTCTTTTATGTCCACAGCTGTGGTCTAGAGGTAACGTGCTGCCTTGTCACGCAGCTGGCCCTGGTTTGATTCCCGGTCGGGACAAGCTCCTTCGTGAGGTTTCTTTTCGGGTTTTTTCTTACCTGTAAGGCAAATGCTTAAGGAAGCTTAGGGTCCAACAGTCCCCGAAAATCATCCGGCCATCATCGTCATCATCATCATCCTTATCATTTCAACATCATCATCGTCCTTCACCGGTGTGGAAAGTAACGGGAAGCTACCAAACTTATATCTCCCTAGTAAAGCTACAAAGCTGTTACACTTTGACAGCTTAATTTAGGGCTGAAAGGACCTTTGGAACATGGATACTTGTGACAGTAAGATAGCGCGTCATTTACCTACGGATTTGTTGCTAGCCGAGCGGTATTGCTGATGACTTTATTAGTTGAGGTTAGTTGAGATGAATAAATTAATAATTAAACAACTGTAATATACTATATCTAAAACTATAAACACAACTTTATATATAATTACATATAGTTAACTAGTCTAACTTAAATTTTTACTTAATCTTTGGGTGGGAAAGAGAGAGGTTATACTTAGTAGGTTGAAACTTCGCCACTTGGCCTGACTTAATCGTAACTTATCTTACTTTCATAGCTACTTCAATTTGGTTCCTATCCACGAGCTATAAATTTAGTACTAAAGCATAGCATGAAAATGTTATCACTGCAGTGAAAGACCTCTCCTCGGGCAGAATTACTATGGGTGGCGTGGTTCTTTTACGAGCCTGAAAATCATCAGACTCGGGACCCCCGACTTGAAGCCCCTCCCGGAAGACTTGTCCTTGGATATTACCGTCCTAAAATCCATCGACCATGGCCGGGTTCGAACCCGCGTCTCTCGGAACTAGAAGCAAGGAACATAACAACTAGCTCACCGCGGCCGATTATTTTACAGATTTAAAAATATTAATTGAATAACATGTGCCAGATCCCCTAAAGAGAATTTTGTATTTATCTAACAACAAGTGAAGATTATTTTTTGAATGGGCAGTACTTTTAATGGGACGCAGTGAAATCGGCCAAAACAAATCCGTTGCTGGAACACTAAGCAGCGTTATTAGCCGAGCAGCTGGAATCATGCCCAACACTTGCAGCTTGTTTCCTTTATATTCCTCTTTGATACACCATTAGCGGCATCATGCTCCTTTTATTCATATTTTTTTACATAATTGTGTTGTACAATATGCTAATAAATTTAGTTCGCAGTAGGCGTACTTAGTTCTCCAGGATAATCTTCCATTATTTTTAATTACCTTAATTAAATTTGCTGAATTGCACGTAAAATTTGACATAACACATGAAAGGTAACGTTTCTTTCTTGCTTTCTAATGTGGCGTATGGTCTTTTAAAAATATATTCAAGTACTTAAATCCCAAACCTGAATAGCCGCCCCTGATTGGGCATACAAATTGAGTCCCACCTAAAACTGTTTAATAACATGACTGTACCATTGCAATGTTAACTAGTGGTTATGCTCCTTGCCTCTGGTCGCGAGAGTTGCGGGTTCAAACCCGGTCGGGGTCGATGGATTTTATTAGGGTGGAAAAATCCAAGGAGCAAGTCCTCCGGGAGGGACTTTAAGCCCTTGGTTTCGACTCTGAAGATTTTCAGGCTAATAAAAGGTCCGTACGCATGAATAAAATGACCTCTAAACAAATTTTATCTATCTCAACATCCTAGGAAGCCTACCTTAATTAAATTATTTTCAGTCTGATCATCTTACCTCAATATTAATGTTGATTTGTTCTTGGACATGTTTCAAAAAAATTCTGTTTTATCGTCAGCTTTTCCAGACTGACTATATTTATGTTGCACACCCTGGATGTCGATGTCAGCTCCACCCTGTGGTTGGCCAAAGAACCTGGAAACAAGGTCACGCTCTATCGGTATTTCAAAATTCATAACTCTGTTTTTGTTCTTCTGAATATAGATTTTTTCCAAATAGTCAACTCTTAATTGCCAGCTATATGTCTCATTAAGTCGGTATTTTTATTTCATGCCATTCAAGATATCTATGGGCAAATAAGGTAAATAAATTATTAGGTCTAATAAATCCAAACAAACGAGAGGCTATGGTTCAACGAGAATGTGAATGTGTCCGAGTTAAAAACAAAACTGAATTCCAAAGAAGAATGGATTAGTAGTTGCATTCAACACAAATGTATCGTACAAGGATAATCGTAAAGAATGACATGTTCTTAATCCAAAACATTGAATTTTATCGACATATCTTTAATTCCACTATATTTTAAGGCAGAAAATGTCGCAAAATTATACTTAAATTTACGTGTATCGTTGATACTAGCACATTTTCTGGTCCTAATTCTGCAAAATTTATGTTGGTAACGACGGGATGCAATTGACTTAAAACTGAAGTGATCGTTGAGCGGAACTGAAACTTGGTCCCAAAATACTTGGGACGGAAATGGTTTTAAAAATGTGACCAGCGGATGTAACTGACCGTTCCCATGTTTATTTCCTCATATTGATTTATTAACTTAACACTTCTTTAAAAATATAAATGTTGATTTAATTGGGCCTATGTTCTGTATATTAAACTAGGAATATATTTAATTTTGGTAGGAGACTAAGCTTAATAGTTACCGGCCTGAATATTGTGTCAATGGAAATGTTTCGGATTTAATTCACATCTTCTTCTTCTTCTTCTTCATCACGGTTTAGGCTTATTTACCAGCCTGTTCCGGCTCCAAATTGCTGCTCGTTCCATCTTTTCTTAGGTCTTACCAAACTTCTTCTTCTTCGTGGACAATAGCTTCTGGTATTCTATTCTCGGTCATCCTTGTCAAGTGTTCTTTTCAGTTTGTTCCGTATATTTAATTCACTAAAGGGAAACTATATTTATATTTTGTATATTCTAGCAATATATTCTTCGCTCTCGTACTTTAAGAAAGGAGAAAAGAATACGAGTATTTTAGAATAAAGTTCTTAGGATACAATTCGGACAAGAGAGGCAAACAGAGAAATGAATGGAGAAGACTACGTGAGAGTGAGCTATGCTATCTTTATGGGAAACCAGATGTAATGAGAACAGTTAGGTCTAGTAGGCTAGGATTATAGAATACGCAGCACGAGGGAATCAAAGGAGGTCATGGAACGTCCTTGTAGGAAAACCAGTTGGAAAACGCCTAGTAGGTAGGGCAAGAATTACATGGGAGAGCAATATTAATCGTGATTTGAGGGATATGAATTATGGAGGGGGTGATTGAAAACTGCTGCTCAGGATAGGGAAGTATGGAGAGCTTTTATCCGTCGTAATATGAACTTCCTGTTTTAACCCATTCGCTTCAGTTTTAAATGTTCAATGTATTTTCCCAGAAACTGGATTTAAGTTACCGTAAATTATATTGTATATTTTCAGGCATTCAAAACAAAATATAACGGTACTTAAGATAATAATAAGGATGAAGATAAAAACACATTCCTCTACTCTTCATAAATGCTAACATCTAATATGCAGAGACAAAACGTTCCATGACGCGAAGACATCATGCGTATGCGAGTTACGTGAAGAGAAATGTGAAAGATACCATATCGAAACATGTTTTAAAAAAACAAAAACAATTAGTGATTACGCAAGACAATGCTAAAGTGTGATTACACAAAATATTGTTAAAGTATTTTTTGTATTGTAAGCCCATGTTTTCCCTTTACAGAGATTTAGGCGCTCTCCCCCTACAGGGAAGAATTTGAACCATATTAATTTAGTTATACTTGTTTTCGTATAGATATAATTTTGAGTGGTCCATGGTCAGCGTTCCGCCTCATACTGACATTCAGGAAACCAAGGTAAGTACTAGGACGGGAAAATTCGGTAAATTTTGCTTAGAGGCCTTTTCATTCAGGCTTAAGGATTTTTTACGAGTCTGAAAATCTTCAGACTCGAGACCTACAGCTTAAAGTCCCTACCAGAGGACTTGCTCCTTAAATGTTTCCGTCCTAAAATCCATCGACCCCGGCCGGGTTTGAACCCGCGACTCTCGGGATCAGAGGCAAGGAGCATAACCACTAATCCACCGCGGCTGATTGTTGAAGTAATGTGCTAAAAGTATCACCTTTGCACATTTGTGCGCCATCATATATACAATAAATGTTAACAAAAGACTACCCTGCCAAGGGATGTACAAAATTTTACAAACTATACAGTGAGATTCCCTCATTTTAAAAGTCTGTAATTTTCTTATTGTAGGTTGTAAGACTGTAAATCTTGAAAGAGCAGAAACAGCAACTCAAAAAGATTGTGGTAATGTTGTATACGCACAATACCCGTAGTGGCGCTGCAAAAAAGATTGTTTCTAAAATGGAGATTCCAAACCAGCGTGCCCAGGTTGTCTGGTGGTATGCTGAAACGAAATCCATTTTCAAGTGCAACGAAACATTCGTCGTGTTTAGAATAAGGATCCTCCGTCACCCAAGAATATAAGGAGTTGGTGTAAACAGTTTTTGACGACCGTCAGTGTTTCGAAAGGACACGGTGGTGGTAAACCCAGAATCCAGGAAGAGACAGTAGAAAATGTGCGGAGGTCATTCAAAAGGAGTCCACGGAAGTCGATAAGACAAGCAGCGAGAGAACTTGGTATGAAATGGTCGACAGTTCTCAAAGTTCTTCACCGTCGACTGCGATTGTATGCATACAAGGTTCAAATTGTGCAGGAAGTCAATCCTGATGACGCACCAAAGCGAGAAGCATTAGCAATCACTATGCTGGATCGCATTGCTGAGGACGAAACCTTTTTATCGCGCGTGATGTTTAGAGATGAGGCCACCTTTCACGTTTTAGGCAAAGTGAATCGCCACAATGTGCGCATATGGGGTTCAGAAAATCCCCATACATTCATAGAACACATCCGTGACAGCCCAGAGGTGAATGTTAGGTGCGGTCTTCTGCAAAATCAAATTGTTGGGCCGTTTTTATTTAAAGAGAATACGATCAACATTATCACATTTATTTGGATATGTTGGGGAACTTTGCTGTGCCACAGATAGCACCCTTGCAGCCAAGAATAATCTTTCAACAGGATGGTGACCCACCCCATTGGAACCTTAATGTCCGACAGTTCTTAAAAGACACATTCCCTGGGTCGTTGGATAGGTCGTGGTGGTCCTATTCCTTGGCCTCCGCGTTCCCCCGATATTACCTCACTATATTTCTTCTTGTGGGGGTACGTCAAATGTAGAGTGTACGCCACAAAAATGAACGATGTACTGGCCTTAAAACAACGCATTAGAGATGTTATAAACTCTGTGACAGAAGACATGCTGTTCAACATATGGCGTCAGATTGAATATAGGCTGGATATTCTTCGCGCACCCAAGGCGCACATGCCCAAGTGCACTGAACTAGAGTTTGTCACAATCACAAAATTAAAACTTAAAATAAAACTTTGAGTTACATTACCATTTGCGTGTATAGTAATTATTGTACACAACATTTACTTTGCGCTATGTTTGTTTGAAATGAGGGAATCTCACTGTGGACACGGCAGAGTTGTCTTCTGAGGTGAAGGCAATTTTACTACCGGCGACACTACCTCGTCCTTCGAGATGAATGGGTTAATAGTATAGTAATATATCCGTGATATAAATAGTCTGAATAGTGGTATCCCTGTGCATTTGTGAATATCATTTTTTTATTCTAATAGAATTATGCATCAATATTAGAAGTGAATTTAAATAACTGTATAGTAATATAGAAGTAATGTTAACAGAAGGAAGTAATAAATATTTTTGATGCAGTATCTCATTGGAATTCGATCTCGCGTCTTCCTGGTTTACGGCATTATTAAACACTTCAACTGCAGAATCTCGAGAAATAAACCGTGGAATTGAGTTCACTGATTTCAGTATAAGAATTCGGAGCAAAATCCTTGCCAAATATGAAGCAAGCGATAAGTTATTCTGTATCAAGAAAGGGGGTGGTTTCCTCCCTGTATATTAAAATCCGGTGTAGAAGCTTCGGCATATTTCCACCCCGGAATCATATAGACCCCCACCCGGAATCACAACCCTTGCTGATAAGACGGAGTCTGATTCCGGAATATATATTTCCGGGGATGCATGACCATCCTCCATCTGAGAAAAGTTTATCTAGCAGAAAGAGAAATAGGGAAGGAGGTGCATTTCCCTACGGCATCGGAAAACAATATCTCTGCAAGCTGGAGTCGACTCCCGCTGTCCGGTTCCTAGAAATCCTCCTATAATCATCGTCTCGCAAAAAGAGGTAGAAAAAAGAAAGAGAGAGAAAGAAAAAGGGGGGAAAAAGATATTGACATTCTAAAACTAAAGGGATAGAAATAAAACTGTTACATGGTCTGTATGTGATCTGATTTTGACAAGAAAAAGCACAGTATTCGTCATGGGAATTTCATATTATATATTTTATGAAGACATATATCCCGCAGTGTATATTAGCTGTTCATAATAGTATAATTGCATGGGTAACTCTTGATTATTTGTATCTTGTTTTATAAAACATAATATTTTAAGATTTTTTTTTTGCAGTTTATCTTTTATATAAGTACATATAATACATATACCGAGTTTTCCAATAATAGAGAACAGATATATTAAATAACTCACTGCTACTATCGAACACGTAGGTTCATGTCCACGCGGATATAAGCTCTCCATAAATCCCTATCTTGAGGCAATGTTTTTACTACCATCCCCTGTATAATCTACTTCCCTCAAATCATGGTTAATATTAATCTCCCACCTCATTCTTGATCTCCCTACGACGCGCTTTCCCTCTGATTTATATACAAGGAGTTTCCATGCACTTCTTTCATTCTCCATTCATGCCACATGTTCTGCCATCGCAGTCTACGAGACTTAACTCTTCTTATTATATTGAATTTCCCATTAAAATCACATAGCTTAATGTTACGAAGGCTTCTCCATTCACCTATCTGTTCGTCACTCTCTGGTATAAAAATTGTCTGAACTAATTTATTATCAAATACTAGTAATCTTATATATAAAAATTGTTTGCTTGTTTGTATATTTGTTTGTTCGTACTTTATGCGCGGCCATACTGTTGATCCGCTTGTAATGGATTTTTTTTGCAAAATGTTCAGGAGATTCCCGGGATGAACATAAGCTTTAAGAGAGTTGTGATACTCAACTCCCACACCCATAAAAATCGCCCTTTGTACTGGAAAACGTGAAAAAAGTAGCCCTTTTTTTACACTTAAATAGCTTACGCTGCCTAAACCATAACAAAGACACAAAATTAATGTACACAGAATTGAATATCTCAAAAAGCTCTACAAAAAGTCCGCGACAGCATATGTTTATCTCTTACGGATAACTCACAAAAACCATTTTTTTCTTTTATTGATACCAATAGTCCCTTATCTCTTACGGATAACTCACAATAACAATTTTTGTCTTTCATTGATACCAAGAGTCTCGCGCCGTAGCCGAGTGGTTAAGGCAAGAAGTCTTGGCGCAGAACTACGGGACCTACGCTGGTTCGAGTCTCTATGGGGGAAGTATTTTTTTAATGGAATGTCGGCCTGTATGAGACCGGTGCATAGTGGGTGAGAAATGAAATCTAGCTGGGGGGAAAAAACTGCTTTGACTCACTCTCATCAATTTATCTTTTTTTCCACTCTAATATAATTGTTATATGACGGTTCTTAATTTATCTGCAAAGGAGGGTACAATTCTAATGTTCATGACTGTGTGACGTCATCATTCACACTTCTTGAGCCACAACAGAACAGAAATGCTGTAAGAGGTTTTCCTTCTTCTTTCGAACTTATTTAATGCGAACTTTAGTTCCAATATCTAATATGTCCTAATTGCTGAATTTTATGGTAAAAAAGTAACATATTTTTTTATCGTCCGCCCGTGACAATGAGATTTTAAACGTTCGGGCGGTTCAACATCTGCCGGGTAAGCTAGTAATATTAATTTAATTCCCTTAAAGCGACAATTTCTAACAACTGACAGGTCTGTCAGCAGAGACGTCCCCCTTTAACTATGTGATGGACTAACATCAGGAAACGCAGTCTAGACTTTTCTTTAATGGAAGGCTTGAGAGACTGATTCTTCCCGAAAGCGAGTCTGAGCCGCAATCTTGAAGTTCCTAGCGGGATCTTCCCCCTCCTCCGACTCGTAATTCGCAAGCTCACGAATTTTTTTCTACAGGGTGCGGCAGCATAACTTCCTTTTTTTAAAACTTAATAAAATGCATTGTATGAATCAGAAAATTTTTATTCGTTTTTTATAATATAGGCACATACATAAAGTTTTGTTTTACTCAGTTTTGAAGATCAAATCAGGTAGGTGGCGTCCCCCATTCTCCATACACTGAGTAAACCGATTTCTGGCGTTTGTCATGACTCCTGCCAGCATAGCAGGCGTTATGTTGGCAATTTCTTCCTGGATGTTGGTCTTCAAATCTTGTAGGGTCCTTGGACGGTTCACATAAACACGGGATTTCAAATAACCCCATAGAAAAAAATCACAAGGGGTCAAATCGGGAGAGCGTCCTCAGGAATGACTTCCAGAAGAACCTCACACGCGTTCCTCCGAGAATTGAAGTCACGTTCAGAAAGTTCCTGCACAATTGCCATCTTGTATGGATGGAAATGAAGATCATCATGAAGTATTCTCCTTACAGAACGATCGGAAAGTCCAAGGGCAGACGCATGTTTGCGCGCAGAACGCCGTGGTGATCGCAACATTGAAGCTCTCACTACCTCAATATTCTCAGGTGATCTAATCTATCGGCCGAGGGACTCCAGTTCTTCGTCTTGTCGCACTTGCAGTTTGTCTGAACGTAGTGACCCACGTAACAATTGATTTCCGGTCCGGGACAGGGGCCAACGGGGCTAAATTAAAGCGATTCCGAAAGGCGCGCCGGGTTGCGATCACAGAACATCCGCTCGAAAAGTAGGCCTCAATGGCAAACGCACGCTCCTCACTGTTCCAACGCATGATGGCGACTGAACTGTGTCAGGACAAAACTTTATAGTCCCCCCTCTCGAACGAGACCACTAGCGCTCCGCTACGACATCTACCGACTAAATGGCGCACATTTTAAAAAAGGAAGTTATGCTGCCGCACCCGGTATCATGTTAGGCGATGTAATTATTTTATTACTTGTGATCTCGGTAAACATGTGACTAGCCTGTGCGGCTGCCCCGACGGGGATCCCAAGCGTTTTCCAGTAGGATATTGATATTAGGTCATACCGGGAATTTTCGGGGTTTTCTCGAACTTCTCTCGTTTCTCGAATTTCGTTCCACCAACAATCTCCAGTCTCCCTCCCTTCCACTTCATGTCATTTCATTTCTCATTCTTAAGCATATTTGGAAAGTCACAAAAATATATATTGGTAAAACATTGGTGGAATCTATTGCAATGTACGGAAGTGAGGTATGGACAATCATTAAGTACTACAAGAATAGACTAATGGATCTAGAAATGGATCATTTACGCAGACGTGCCAGAAAGTCAAAGTAAGAACATGTCACAAATAAATAAATTATAAACAAAATGGAAACAGTAGAAATCATATTTGAAAGAATTGAGGAGAAGGAATTAAAATGGTTAGGATATATTTTAAGAATGGAAGTTGAACGATGGCAATGGCAACCGACCAGAAATAAGAAAAGAGGGAGATCAAAGTTAACATAGAAGGGAAACATGAGGATAGTAATGTAAGCAAGAGGGCTAAACATTGAAGATGCCCAAGATCGTAAGGCTTTGGAAGTTTGGCACGGGAAGACGTCAGCAGCTGTAAAACCCCGAAGACAGACAGAAGTCTTTCTTCTCATATAACCCTTCACTTCGTCTCAAGTAAAGAATAATAATTCGGTTGGCACCAACAGGTATTGAAAATATGCGGCCCCGGGGACCTAGTGAAGTACCCACCAGGGTTCTCACTCATGACTCCGATCCGATTAATAGGAAAGGGGATAGATAGGCAACGGAAAGTTAATAGTCGCTCCTAGCGGTCATGGGTTCACCCCAATAAGTGGTAGCATGGAGAACCTGGTGTGCCGGACCCGCAAGATGGCCTACAACTTTTCCACGAAAGTAGATGGTATGCAGAAGAGTTTAGATTTACTATCGTCATACTATACGACTTGGGACTTACTGTTAACGTTAAAAAAACTAAAATCATGACTTTAAAAACGGATCGGTTTACAGCGGGAGGGATGTTGGACATACCGTGCCGTGAATTTAGAAAATGTTAAATACTTTGTCTACTTGGGGATGACTTTGATAATGAATGGGAAATGGACGAGACACATCGAAAATGCAACAATGAGGGCTAGGAGTCGGACAAGCGAAATACTTACTAATGTGTCAAATTACGAAACATACCAATGCATACACTGGAACGGGTTTATTCTTTGACTGTGAGAGCGCCAATGCTGTATGGCTCAGAATTATGGGACTGCGAACGAACGGAAACACCAGATAAAATTCAAGCTATGTTTCTTAAGAGTGCGTTGAGTTTGGAACGAACGGGAACACTTGATAAAGTACAAGCTACGTTTCTTAAGAGAGCGTTGAGATTAGCAACAGGGACTTCAAATTGTGGCATACTGAAAGGGTACATTTTCGGACATAATAAGAGGCAAAATTATGGCTATTAAATATTGGTTGGACATAATAAACGGGAACCAGGACTCACTCAGGGCAGAGTGTTACAAGGAGCAGAGAAGGCAGTGTGTTTCGGGGGATTGGATAATCGTCGTAGAAAGGGGATTGAATGGAATATGAATGGGTTGGGTCTGGGAGAGGAATACGGGTAATCATAGAAATGTTTGGAGGAAAGTTAAGAAGAGACTAATTGATATAGACAGGCAGTATATAGAAGCCGAGTGTAGCCAGAAAATATCGCTCATCCTGCGGTCGGAACTTAAACTTTCGTGGGGAAGTATATTGACTCTTTGAATGTGGATGATAGAAGTGCTATTGCAGAGTTTTATTTGGGTGGATGGATGACTCATAACTTAACAAGTGAAGAAGGCATTAAACTGTGCCCGCTATGCGATGGCAGTAAAAACTGGCAGCATGTTATAGCATTCTGTAAAGAGACAGAGCAACTTAGATTACAGTTGCTGCCGGAGAGATTTGTCAGGTCAGATTGTGGGAGAGTGGCGTGCTGGGATTTTTAAAGACGCATCGAGAGGGAGTGATAACATGCAATTTTTGGGTACAGTAAGAAAATTGAGATATATCAAAATCTGAGGATCAATAAAAATATATGTGTTATCAACAATAAGAATATCAATATGGTCTTTGTTTTCGATCTTCAATTATGTAATAAGTAGTCTTGATAAGTTGAAAAGCCTGATAGTGAATTTGATGTCTGCAGGGACGGGGGGGGGGGTTGAGCGCCCGCGTGTGTATGTGGGTGTGTGTATTTATATGCTTTTTTTTTCTTCTCTCATTTTTTAAACAAATGTTTTGTACTATTTTTTTAAATTATTAGTATACAGAATCAGGCTTTTTTTACATCTATATATATTGTCTTTTCATGGATGAGTGTAGTTGTGCATTAATGTGTATGTAGTTGTAGACTCAGATTTTATTTATATATATTCGTTGTTTTGATACACGTGTGTTGCCATGTAGGGTTTTGTTTATATTATGATTTTTTGTTTTATTCACGGAAAAATAATGCACGTACGGCCAAGCAGGCCCGTGCGCAATGTAAATACATATGTATCTCCCTTCTTTAAAAAAAAAAGGCAATACATTCATTCATTTATATAACACAGCAGAGAAGACTCTCATTCCATTCATCCATAACACAGCCTACTGGAATAGCTTAGTATGTCACGGTGCTCAGAGCAGTCTACCTACCCAATCCGAATAAAGAAGTAATGAGCGAAACTAAAGTTTATTACTTTTCGTAAGTAATGCCACGAGTGATTTCCAAATTATCGATAAATACACGACTCACGAAGTGAGGAGTGAATTTATCGAGAGAATTTGAAAATCAAGATTGGCATTACTTATTTTAAAATATTTATGTATTTAATGTATACGGCCACGTTTGAAAACAAATCAGAAATGTAAGGTTATGTTAATTCACTGCAACTAGATCATATTATTTATTGCCAAATTAGATCGCAATACTGTAAGAATGTACCCAAGTGGAGAAATAATTAAACACATCAAACTATATATCATTATCAACATTACGGGTTATTCATTTATTTTTTTAGTAAACAACTCAGTAAAATCAAGGAATCTG